>JBAMMX010000022.1:0-140038 GCA_037126225.1 Dillenia turbinata
CAAAATTGGAAGCTTTGAAGATTTTCAAAATCATTGATTTATTCCTAATATTTAGGGATAAATTTTAGAAGTTTAACTTTCGAAAACTTTTATCTTTTAAAAAATTTTTCTTTTAGAAAATAAGGTTACTACTCTTATATATAAAGAAGTTCTTAGTTGCGCAAAAAAGGGGATGGAGAGAGGGCCGCCCTTGGGGGGCCTGCAACCCCTGAAGACTTTTATTATTCATTTTGTTTCTTTTGGCTATTGCTCCTGGCATTTGCATGAGGAGCTTTTGAGGTTTGAAGCTCCTTCCTCCTGGTGGCTATTATTTGAGGACACAAAAGAGACGGTTGTCCCTTTGTTTCCAATATTGATTTTCCTAGCAATAAAATATCTTTTGTGAGTTTTTTTTCTTTTTAATATTTTTATTTTTATTTTATTTTCTAGTTGAATGCTAATTG
The DNA here is from genome assembly GCA_037126225.1 of Dillenia turbinata. Lineage (NCBI taxonomy): Eukaryota > Viridiplantae > Streptophyta > Magnoliopsida > Dilleniales > Dilleniaceae > Dillenia > Dillenia turbinata. The sequence continues at coordinate 444 of JBAMMX010000022.1, forward strand.
AAATTTTGATTCATGATATTGTGAGATCTAAATATGTTTATTTATTCATCAATCATAGGTATTTATTTAATTCATGCGCTTTATGGATCATGATTTTTTAGAGTTATTGAATAGGTGGCCAATATTTAATAGATTTAGAATAATCTACAACTAATTAAAACGGCAAATCTGTAATTGTTTGTTGGTTTTAATAAAGTGGTAATTGACATTTGTGTCATGGGAATAACATTCGTGTCATGAGATTAAATAACCTAATTTAAATGAACCCGATGTGTGTTTGTTAATTAGAATTGGGTCTCTCTAAATTTTAATGCTGTTGAGACCTTCAATCCTAAGAATTTTTTTAAGGTTGACTCTCGATTAGGGAAATAATTAATGAGTTTCTCTTAATTATCGACGAAGTAAGGAGAGATTGGTCGTTGGGTGATTGTCGACCATAACCAATTTATTTATGCATTGTTGAATCATTCTTGAATCAATGATCAATTGATTGAAATAAAGTAGAAACGAACCATTTAACTAGGTCAACTTATCTTGATTTTTACTTCTTTAATTTTATCTCATTTTATTTTTTTATAGTTATTTTTTATTTTAATTATTTGCTTATTTCCATTTAGTTAGATTATTTTAGTTTATTCAAAAGCCCCAAACTTTTATTTTTATTTTATTTTCCTTAAAAGAAGTAAATCCACCATTCCCTATAGATTCGATCCTGTTTACCCTAGACTCGTCTTTGTGAAAGTAGGTATTTTATTTTTGGTTGTTTGACGACACACCAAATTTTGGCGTCGTTGTCGGGGAACGGTATTAAATGATTTATTTCTTTTAAATTTTGTTTTCTTTTTTCTTTTTGGCAATTAACATTTGCAGTAAACTTATTGAGATTTGACGGTGACATAAAAGAGAAGGATCCGGTCAAAAAACTTTAAGGGAATTGTTATTTTCTGATTTTAATGAACATACATTTTGCAGTGATTTTCCTAATATTGGGACTTCCCAACAATTTGGAATATGACAAAATGTTCCAAAGAAGGACGATGAGGTAAGTGATCTTTCCTTTCGTCAAGAATTAAAAGAACTAATTTTTCTTATACGTAATTTTATTATAGGAGAAACACTGCCGGTACAAACTTGTGGAATTTGTTCAGAGATGGATCATCCAACCGATAAGTGTCACATTCTTTATGGTGACCCATATTCGAACATCTATAATCAAGGATGGTATAATGAACCATATTTCAATTATGAAAATTGACAAAAAGAATTCCAATAACAACACAAGTTCAATCTCAATTTCAGTCTCAACAAACTTTTTCGAGTCAAGGTACGTCTCTTAAAGAGATTGTTAAAAGTTTGACTAACAGCACTCTGTTAATTCAATAGGAAAGCCAACGATTTCAACAAGAGACAAGAGTCAGCATCCAGAATTTGGAGAATCAAGTGTCACGATTGATGACAACTATGAGTTGACTAGAAAATTCATCAAAAGAAGTGAAAGACAATTCATCAAAAGCTGAAGAAGATATGAAAATCTAGCAAATAGAGAAATTATCAACAGTGAATGAATTCACCGAGGAGGTAAATAACGAGCCCAATACTTTCAAAACAAAAATTTTGATTTTACCACATTTTCCTAACAGATTAGCACAACCAAACGAAGAGGAAGAGAAAGAAATTTTGAAAACTTCTTCAAAAGAAGGATTCAACATTCCTCTCTTAGAAACAACAAAGCAAGTGCCAAAACCATTCATAAAAAAAGTCAAGACAAAAATTGATACGGATTTGGGTTCTCTAACTCTTGAGTTTGATGGTAAAATTACTATTTTTAATATTTTTTATGGTATGAAATATCCAAATGATTTTAAGTCTATTTTTCATGATAGTATGATGGAATTCATTGTCCATGATAATTTTGTGCAAGATGAATTGGATTTTGTTTTTAAGGGAAAATGTAACACACAAGATTGCACAATGGGGCAAATTTCTTGACGTCAAACTCCCACATTGGAAACAAGCATTGGTAGGCCATAAAATCTTTCACTTTAATTTAAAATTAAAGTTCATGCCAGGTAAGTTGAAATCAAAATGGACTGAACCGGTCTTTGAACAAGATTGAAACAAGAAGGTAATGTCGAGCCAAAGATATTAAACAAATGCGTTTGTTGGGAGGCAACCCAATATTTTCTTTTATGGTTTTTATTTCATATTTATTTGGTTTGATTTAAATTTGATTTTGATTTTTTTTAGGTAATAAATGCTAGAAAATTTAATGACTAGAAGTGCTCTGCCAATAAGGCGTGCCCATGCCTTAACAAGCCTTCAATGTTGTTCAGTTTTACCAATGTTCTCAACTGACCAGAATTGCATATGAGTTAGGACGTGCCCATGCCCTAAGAAAGGGTCCATTGCTGCCATCAAAACTTTTTCTTCAAAACTTGTTAAATTTGACCCTCCATTCACCACTCCACCTTAGGGAAGTTTTGTTCTCACTTTATCATTTTATTTTTGTTTTTATTTAATATGATAGTTATTTATTTTTATTTTTTTTCTTCTCTCTCATTTAGCATATATTGGGGACAATGTATGATTTAAGTGTATGGGGATATTTCATGTTTTTGTTTTTTACAATAGATTAAGTTTTGTTTCATTTTATTTAATTACAAAAAGAAAAATAAATAAAAGAGAAAAATAAAAAAAATTTCGAACTTTCTTAGTTGATATGTGTTATTTGGTTGGCTAAAAATATATGAAAAAATGGCTCATATTAATGGTTTTTATATTTGTAATAACTGTTCATATCTTTAATAGTTTTCTTTGAATGATAAGCATGCAAGATTTGATACAAATCTCATTTAAAAGTGAAGTTTTGAGCCCAACAAGCGAGCAAATTCATTTTTTATGCTCGGAATTTCTTTTCTTCTTAAGTGATTATCACACTTGGATTGGTTATTCTAGAATTTGCAATGTTATGCATTTCGAGATCACATTTAGGGTTTCATGCATTGAAATGATAAAGTCACTAAGGTTTTACCCCATTTTGACTTTCATAAAAATCCCTACCCTAAATTTTATTCCCCTTAGTGAACCAATTTGAGCTTGAGACCCTTTCTTTTTTCAAAACCCTTCAATACAACACCTTAATCCTATTTTGGCTTGCATTTCAACCCTTGTATCAAAGATATATGTAATTGATTTCATGATATTGATTATCTGATTGCCTTAAAAGAGTTGTGTTGATTAGAGTCTTAATATTGATATTGCTACATATGAAAAAAATGAAGGAAAAAGTTTGATTTTGTCATCTTTTGTTCTGAGAAGTTCCTCATGAAAAAAGAAAAAAGAACAAAACAAAAAAAAAAGAGAAAAAAAAAAAGCAGCAGCGAAAAAAAAAATGTTGTATTTCTGAGAATTTCATTTCAGTCATGGATTGCGAAGAAAAAGTCTGATATTTTTATATACTTTTGACTGTTAGCTATGTTGAGCACATGTGGATAGCGAGATTATGTATTTTTAGCATGCTATTTGTGAGGGGCAAATATGTTATTGTAGAAAAACTATGTGGTTAATTGCATATTTTCTTTGATACATTTTAAACTCTTGATATATCCCTTTTATCCTACCCCTAACCCTAACCACGTTACAACCAAATGAAAGACCTTTAGATTGGTGTATGGAATTCAAATTATAAAGTGGTGGAGATTTGATATATTTGTAAACATATGGTAATATCAATTCCAATATGTTGATTTGAGTGTTATTGATATATTCTTTACCCCTTTTTGAGTGAATTTGAGTGAACCCTTGGAGAAGATGTTGAATCTTGCTGTTTTGATTTCATAAGAATTTGTTGGGATTTGCTATGGTTGCTCTTGTACGAAATACTGTGAATTACTTATTGTTTTGATTATTTTTCTAGTTTGACTCTCATGACATATGTTGGTTTAGTGGTTCGAAAGAAAAATAAGTTGATTTCAATAGTTTTAGTTTTATTTGAGATAGAAATGCTTGAGGACAAGCATCATCTAGGTGTGGGGGAATTTGATAGTGCATAAATTAATTTAATATTTACAATTGATTTTGTTTTATTTTTAAATAACTATTGCACTAATCATTGCATTTTATTATATTTTATATATTAGGAATGATGGAATAGACTTTAAAGAAAAAGGAAGGAAAATGAGTCAAAATTGGAAGTTTTGAAGATTTTCAAAATCATTGATTTATTCCTAATATTTAGGGATAAATTTTAGAAGTTTAACTTTCAAAGACTTTTATCTTTTAAGAAATTTTTTTTCTTGAAAATAAGGTTACTACTCTTATATATAGACGAGTTCTTCATTGCATAAAAAAGGGAGTGGAGAGAGGGCCGCCCTTGGGGGGCCGCAGCCCCTGAAGACTTTTATTATTCATTTTGTTTCTTTTGGCTATTGCTCCTAGCGGTTGCATGAGGAGCTTTTGAGGTTTGATGCTCCTTCGTCCTGGTGGCTATTATTTGAGGACACAAAGAGATACGATTGTCCCTTTGTTTTCAATATTGATTTTCCTAGCAATAAAATATCTTTTGTGAGTTTTTTTTCTTTTTAATGTTTTTATTTTAATTTTATTTTTTAGTTGAAGGTTAGTTGAAACTTTGATTTATGATATTATGAGATCTAAATGTGTTTATTCATTCATCAATCATATGTATTTATTTAATTCCTGTAGTTCATGGATCATGATTTTCTAGGGTTATTGAATAGGTGACTAATATTTAATAGAACTGAAATAATCTACAACTAATTAAAACGACAAATCCGTAATTGTTTGTTGGTTTTAATAAAGTGATAATTGGTATTCGTGTCATGGGAATGATATTCGTATCATGGGAATAACATTCATGTCACGGGATTAAATAACCTAATTTAAATAAACCTTATATATATTTGTTAATTAGAATTGGATCTCTCTAAATTTTAATATTGTTGAGACCTTTAATACTAAAAGTTTCTCTAAGGTTGACTCTCAATTAGGGAAATAATTAATGAATTTCTCTTAATTATCGACGAAGTAATGAGAGATTGGTCGTTGGGCGGTTGTCGGTGACTATAACCAATTTATTTATATATTGTTGAATCATCCTTAAATCAATGATCAATTAATTGAATCAAAGTAGAAACAAACTTTTCAACTAGATCAACTTATATTGATTTTTACTCCTTTAATTTTATCTCATTTTATTTTGCTTATAGTTATTTTTTATTTTAATTATTTGCTTATTTCCATTTAGTTAGGTTATTTTAGTTCATTCAAAATCCCCAAACTTTTATTTTTATTTTATTTTCGTTAAAAGAAGTAAATTCACTGTTTCCTATGAATTCGACCCTGCTTACTCTAGACTCGCCTTTGTGAAAGTAGATATTTTATTTTTGGTTGTTTGACGACACAACACCTATGAGTGTGGTGATTGTTGGACTATAAGCTTAGAGCTCGGGAATGGATGAATACGAGTTAGAAAAATTATTTTTAATTTGTAAAATGATAGTAAAATAAAAAAAATATATATTATTTTTAAAATAAAATTGAATTAAATTTTTTTATAAATATAAGAATAAAAATTTGATATATTTTTTTTAAACTATACCCTTTTATATTCTCTTTTAGTCCACACTTATCAAATGCAAGTTTTTGTACCACCTCCAACTTTGTTATCTAAGTGGTAGAGGGCAACTCATCTTGTCTTAAAATGACAGCCTGATTATCCTTTTTTTTTTTAAATTTTAAAATCATATCTAATTCAATTTAAATGTTATCAGTTCTGATGGAGGTGGGTAATAACTCCACAGATATCGGCTCCTTTCTGACTAGAACAGTAACTGCCGATGGTGGATACACCTGCAAAAACCGCTGAAGGGTGCTCCGATGGGGAGACTCCGACGCTCAAGTAGTGAAAATTGGTTTTCGTTTGAAAGAAACAGACTGAGAGTTAAGGAAAAGTGGTTCCCTATGTTCTGTGTGCACCCTGTGTTAGGTCTAGAGAGTGTACCTGATGTCGAGGGTTTTGAGATCTCTTATACCTATGAGAGTCGTGCGCTGTTGAGGGACTTCCACCCTACCTTCCTTATCGAACTGATTCGGGAATTTCGGAAGTTAATATTACGAATTGATCACGATCCTCTTATATCAGGAAACCTTCCTCTTCGGGAGGGATGCTTTCTTTATATGAAAAATCTCAAAATTACTGTTATGAAATAAGAAACTGAAATCGAGGAAGTTCTGACCTTCCTCTTTAATCAACAGGGGTGCTACCCATCGTTTGGTTGCTCGACCGATAAAAGGTATTCGAGACTTATCCGGTTATAAGGCTGACATTTATTTGACTGATCGAGGTGACTGTCTCCGCTTGATGAGTCACGATCGATTAATCGGGGCGGCTGAGACCCTATCGTTCGATAGATCCGAGCGACTAAGCCCCTTCGGTAGATCGATCGGGGTGGTTACGGCCCTTTGGTAGATTGTTGTTGCGGACGTTAAATACTGATCAGTAAGCCTCCTTTTCGTGGGTCTTTTGGGAATTGACTCTTTTGGACTAGGCCTTGGAATAAGTCCCATCATTTGCCCCCGACTCATGGTTTTCTCGGAAGAAGAAGCACCATGAGTGACAATCCTCAAAAAGGGATGTCCCTTTTTACTTTGACAATTGTCGCTTCGATTTCCACGAACCGCCTTATATATGCTTTGTAAGAGTTTTCGTTTCTTAGAAAATACCTCTTTTCATTTTTTTCTTCGAGAAGCCTTTTCTTTTAGAAAAAAAATGCTGACAGACGTCTCTTCATTACGTAGCATAGGCAACATTCAAAACATTATGACCGAAGAGGACCTGATAGAAGTCTGGAAGGAAATGTCACTCGGAAGTGACTTCGAGTTTGTATTGCCTGGCAAGGAGGATAAAATGAGTTTTGCCCCCAAGGGTTGTGTCACTATGTATAAATAGTGCATGAAATATGGTTTGAAGATTCCCTATACGGGCCCACTGACGGAGATCCTGAGGTATTGGAACATTCACCATTCGCTGTTCATCCCAAGTGTTTGGTGATTTGTGATTGCCCTAATTTCCTTGTTAGGGTTTTTCCGTATTCGTTTTGACCTGGAGATTTTTGGGGCTCTGTTTTCCTTGGGGCGATGTAGCTCCAAAGGATCTACTCACGGTTGGTACAAACTCCAGACTCGTCAAGAGTCTCACTGGAAGTTTTTCTATAGTGAGTCTCAGGATAAACACTGGATGCAGAGGTTCTTCTTTATCAGATTTTTGAACAGGGATCTCCTTCCCGCATTTCCATATGCTAACCAGGTGCCTTTCTTGAATGAGATAATCTCATCCCTCCTTCGACACTCCCGTTTTCTACGTGTAGTGGCCCGTTATTGTGAGGCCAGTTACAAGAGCTTGTGGGTGGACAGCTTGGTGAGAGACGACATGTTGATACTATCCGGTCTCCTCATGGATAAGTCAATCCAAATCACCAAGCCCCTCCTGCTGGAACAACAGGGAAAAGAGTTGGTCGACACTGTGTTGGACGTTGATGCCCATCTTCTTGATGAAATTTCTACTGACGGGAAATGTGGTCTCATGCAAAGAGGAAGGCGGTTGATGCTTCCCCTGAGTCCCGATGGAAAAAGTCTAAGATTAGGGCACCCAATCTACCTGTGGGGGAAGGAGAAAAAACCGAATTCGGATGGCATGTGCTATCCCAAGAACATTCTGAAACCGAAGGGGACCATTTAGTTGGTGAAGCCTTTGGTGCGTCGACCGGGGTTGGAGAAGGAGGTGGCTCCGGTGAGGGATTCTTTGAGAGGACTGAGGGCATTCCGGTTCAAGAGAAAAGGTCGGAAGAGTCTCCTGTGACGCAACCTTCCGCTTCCATTCCGGACAAAACTTCGGGACAGTCCTATCGGGGGTCTCAATGTCTTTTGGTCGATGTACCAGATGACTATTGTGCTCCTTCACCTATTTTGATTAGAGAAGAACGGAGTGCCAAAGAAGGGTCAGTGACGGTTTTCATGGGGGGGCCACAATTTTAATCTTGTTGATCCACAGGAAGGGTTACAGTTGGCTGAGCATTTTTAACTTCTTTCGAGGTCCGCCCTTCGAAAGATGCCTCTCGAGTGTACCGATAGGACTATCTAATCCATTTGCCTTACAGTAAGTATTTTCTTTGTGTGAGTCGAAGTTGAATCCTTACTGTCTCATGACTCTGACCATTGTGTCTTTTTTCTCAGACTTCTGCCCTAGTTGAGCTTCAAAGGAAGTTGAGGGCTAAGCAGGATGAACAATTTTCCTGTATGAGCAATCAAGTGTTGGCGCTGAAGGATGTTTTGGAGAACCAAGAGAAGGCTATTGGAGAGGCCAAAGACAGGCAGATCAGGCATCTTCAGGAAGACCTTGTTTCAGTTCAAGCTCGCTGTAAGGAATTGGAAGCAGAGGCATGTACTCGGAAAACATGGTTAACAGCCGCTGAAACGTTAGCCCGTTTATGAGAGAATCCTTTCGAATGGCTGAACAAGAGATAGCTGACCTCAAAACTTCTGCTGCCAGAGATGCTATTGCCTTACAACTTTCTCAGCGTAAGTTGCATGAGCGTCTGAAATGCGCCATAGAGATTCTTTGAGAGGTTGGTCGGTACAAGGCTTTGCTCCCACTTGAAGGATCAGCGGATTCGAATTCTGCTCCTGCTGTTTCTTGTGCTGCTTCTGTCCTTTTGTAATTTTGTGCCATGAGGATTTTTTATCCCCTGATTTATTGGAATGTAATAATCTTCAAAGAACTTCTGATATTTTTACTGATCGAGCGAGGTCGGGGGGAATCTCCTCTGATGATGTGTTCATTCTAGTGTGTTATTGAAAGCTCTTGGAATCAAGACTGCTTCGGTATTCTCTTAGGAGGTCGATTCGGAGATATTTCTTTGGAAGGTCCGGGCGACTGAGGTCTTCCAACCAATTGGAGACTTTAGAAATCAGGGCCGTGCACGCCCGTTTGGGGAGTTTCACCCCATATTCGTTCGGAAGATCTGGGCGACTGAGACCCTACGGTCGATTAGCGACTTTAGGAGTCAGGGCCATGTCCGCCCGTTTGGAGAGTTTCATCCCATATTAGCGATACATTCGTTTAGAAGATCTAGGCTGAGGCCCTTCGGTAGGTTAGAGACTTTAGGAGTCAGGGCCGTGTCCGCCTGTTCAGGGAGTTTCATCCCATATTAACGACACATTCGTTCGGAAAATCTAGGCGACTAAGACCCTTTGGTCGGTTAGAGACTTTAGGAGTCAGGGCTGTGTCCACCCGTTCGAGGAGTTTCATCCCATATTAGCGACACATTCGTTCGGAAGATCTGGGCGGCTGAGACCCTTCGGTCGATTAGAGACTTTAGGAGTCAGGGCCGTGTCCGTCCATTCGGGGAGTGTCTTCTTTGAAAGTAATTTGAAGTCCCGGACCACGCGTAGTCAATGAGTAGTAACAAATATCAAAATCTTTATTAAAGGAAGAGTGTTGAGAAGTTTGGATCATACGCTGGACAGACGCTAATGGAAACATAAGCCTTGTACCAGCCATCTCCATGGCGGACTTGGAGGATCACCCCTCCTGGTTCCTCGCGCGGTGGTCTGGGATCTGGCCTATGAAGTGGCTCATTCTCCTTTGGTGTGTTACGCCTGTTTGGGGAAGGCAGATCTCTTCCTTCTAAGCTGATGAATTTCTATAGTTTTTCGCTGCGAACCAAGAATTTCAGTTCGTTCTTGAGTCTTTTACACTCATCGGTCATGTGGCCGTAGTCCCTATGGAAATGACAATATTTAGATTTATCTTTTTTAGGATCTTCTTCCGCCGGACGAGGGGGTCATCTGACATATGACTTGTTTTTTATTTGATACAAAACTCAGCTCGGGGTTTCACTTAGTGGGGTGTAGATGCTGAACCTTTGCAAAGGTGAAGCTCCTGGTTTGCCTCTTTTTGGAGAACGTGGGCATGGCGACCAGTTGCGTTCTTTTCTGCAATGGTGGCCTTTTTGTCGATCGAAAGCCTCTGCTTCTTCTGCAGCAATATATTTCTCTGCTCGAGAGTAGAATTCTTGGATGGATGCTGGAGGCTTTTTTGTGATGGAGACCTTCATATCAGTGCAGACCCGTTAAGAGCGCGACCAAGGCAATATTATGGTCCAGATCATGGACTTTGAACATTTTTGACTTGAATCTCTCCATTAAGTTTCTGAGAGATTCCTCTTTTCGTTGGTGTAATGATAAGAGGGATGTTGATTTCCGTTTAGCCCCTTGGCTGATTACTAAGTGGGTCTCGAATTGTTGTTGGAGTTTCGCGAGACTCTTGATACTGAGCGGAGGAAGAGAATTAAACCAGGTTAGGGCATTACCCTTAAGGGTGCTAGGGAAGTGCTTGCACATCGCGGCATCCGAGAGATCTCTAGAGACCATCACCGTTATGAAATGATCAGAATGGTCGCGGGGGTCGTTTGTCCAGTTATACCGCTCCATGGGAGGCAGAAGGATATCTCTCAGTGTCGGTTCTAATAAGATCTTTGCATCGAATGACGATTCACCTAGGGAGCGTTGGGGATCTTCCCTGTCCTTTACTCCTGCTCGTTTTAGCTCAGCAGCCACGAGCTGTTCAATCTGCTTTTTTAGGCTCTGGGGGTCGTATTGGGAGGCCGCCGATGATTCTGGGAATTCTCGTCCAGGGGGTTGTTTGTATTCAGATTCTGCGGCAGATGAGTGGTTGTCCGGTCCAAGGGCTCGACTGAGTCCTTCTAACTGTTTACTCATTCTTTGGATTCTAGATACCAATCTTTCCATTTGGGACTGTTCTGCCTGTTCTAGTTCTGGGGCCATGACTTACTGTCCTTGATTTGCATGTCGCGGAATTAGCTCCGGATGCGACGGTCGGGGGGAAAACACAGGATTGTGGATTGGAGGATTCGTTATTGGGGGAACGACAGGTTCGACGGGCATAGGGATGTTCCCCCTACAGCGGAGGCGGCTCTAGAAGAGGCTCTAGTTCTTGGAGGTATGGTTATATAGACTTCTTTAGTCTGTTTCCCACGGACGGCGCTAATCTGATGGAGGTGGATAATGACTCTACAGATATCGACTCATTCTTGACTCGAACAGTAACTGCCGATGGTGGATACACCTGCAAAAACTGCCAAAGGGTGCTCCGGCGGTGAGACTCCGACGCTCAAGTCAGTAAAAAGCGATTTTCGTTTGAAAGAAACAGACTGAGAGTTGAGGGAAAGTGGTTCCTTGTGTTCTGTGTGCCCCTTGTGTTAGGTCTAGAGAGCGTACCTGGTGTCGAGGGTTTTGAGATCTCTTATACCTGTGAGAGTCGTGCGTCATTGAGGGACTTCCACCCTACCTTCTTTATCGAACTGATTCGGGAATATCGAAAGTTAATATTACAAATTGATCACGATCCTCTTATATCGAAAAACCTTCCTATTCAGGAGGGATGCATTCTTTATATGAAAGATCTCGAAATTACTGTTACGAAATAAGAAACTGAAATCAAGAAAATTCTGACATTCCTCTTTAATCAACAGGGGTGCTACCCATCGTTTGGTTGCTCGACCAATAAAAGGTTTTCGAGACTTATCCGGTTATAAGGCTGACATTTGTTTGACTGATCGAGGTGATTGTCTCCGCTTGATGAGTCATGATCGGTTAATCAGGGCGGCTGAAATCCCATCGTTCGATAAATCCGGGCGACTAAAGTCTTTCGGTAGATCGATCGGGTGGTTACGGCCCTTTAGTAGATTGCTGTTGCGGACGTTAGATACTGATCGGTAGACCTCCTTTTCGTGGGTCTTTTGAGAATTGACTCTTTTGGACTGGGTGTTGGAATACGTCCCATCAAGTTCTAATTTAAAAAATAAAAAATTTTTTAAATTTTTTTATTTTTATATTGTAAATTTAAAATTTAATTAAATATTTAATATTTTTAATCATCAGTTCTCGATTATCTGATGGATTCGCGCATTACAATCCCTCTTTTATGTTGCTTAAAAGCCCAAGTGTGCTGAGTTGAGCCGAGCCGAGCATGTTGTGAGATATGGTGATGCGAGACCGAATTATACGCATCTGCTTCAGCTGGGCTACAGTTCATCACAGCCGCAGTGGAGGTCATACAAAATTAGAATATTCGAGTAAATAAGGAAATATCCCAGCCGCGGGGAGAGGGAGAGGGAGAGAGACAGAGAGAGAGAGAGGTGTCAAAATCGAAGGCGTGGAGGGTGTGGAAGACTGACGCTGAGGGAGTGATGGGGGGACTTAGCTGGAAGGAGCTTTTTGGGCTGATTGGCTCCAGCTGGCACTCCCCACTCTGCACATGGCCGGCTTTCCCGTTCTGTCTCCCTCTTTTCCCTCCTTTTTCTTCCCATCATTTATACTTATATTTAAGAATTTTGAAGAAAAAAGAAAATAGAGAGTCAGGAAAAAAGTAAAAAAATGAAAACAAAGTTATGATTTTTTTTATTATTTTGTTTGAAAATTTTATGAAAAAATGAAATTTATCGGAAATAATAAATTTTACTTTTAATTTTAAAAGATATTTTTAAAATATAAAATTATTTAATTCTAACATTTTTTCTCTCATTTTCATTTCTTTCTACTTTTAAAAGGAAAAAAAAATTTAATTTGAAGGGATCTCGAATCCCTCTAAATCCCTCCTTTTTTCTCATATTTGAACTTTCAAAGGAAAGAAAAGTAATAATTTTCTCTCATAATCCTTTCTTTTCTTTCCAAAATTTTCAATCCAAATGAGTCGTTAATCCTTTACCGTGTGTTTGCCAATATCATGAAAAATGAAGATAAAGAAAAATAAAGAAAAGGATAAGAAAGAAAAGAAAAATTAAATAAAATTAAAAATTATATTTGACAATAAGATATGTAATAAAAATGGGAAAGAAAGTAAGGTAAAATAAAAAATCATGTTTAGTTAGAGGAGAGAAAGAAAATGAATATAATAAAAAAATATAAATTTACTATTTTATACTTTTTATTTTTTATTAAATTTTTAAAATAAAAAAAAATGTAAAAATAAATTTAGTATTTATAATTTTAAAAGAAAATCTCTCAACTTCAAAACTTACCAATTTGATAAAATTGAAAAATTAGATTTTAAGAATTTTATAGAAACCCTTTGAAAGCTTTCTCTTCAATTAATTATTTTGTCAAATATGAGTAAATTTTTTAAAACTCTCCATTTCTTTTTCTTTTCTCATAAAACTCTCCATCTAAACAGAATGTTAAAGTGGTGACAATTAATTTAATTCATGTCGATTAGTTTAATTAGTAAAATTTTTTAAACAATATCAAGTAATTTTGTAATTAAAATCTAATAAATACCAAGGTCAAGAGTTTTACAAATAAAATAACAGAAAACTCATCCCATATTATTTGACGTAATTTGCTTAATAAAAAACAGTCGGCAACTGATTTAGTTTATAAGATCTTTTCGTCGGTACTTAATAATGGAAAAATTTACCCTAATTAAGGAGTTTTTATTTTTATTTTTTTTTCTTTTAACTTGACAAAAAGGGTTGGAATTCAAATTGCAAAGGAAGATATCGTTACAATTCTGTTAAAATATCAAAATTCAAAATCAACTACGAACAATTTTATTTAATTATAATCAAATTTATATTATGCAATTCATATATTGAAATTACCATTTGAGTATAGTTACCGAATTTATATAAACAAACAAGAGTTGCTAGTTTTATATACGGCAAACGCCCTTACTCAATAAGCAAAAAGTTGTTTATTAGTTATAATTATATTTCATCTGATCCAATTTTATAATATATTTCACTAAAAATAATAACCCCAGACGCCATAAAATTTGTAAAAATGCTTTAACATTTTGTTAAAACACATCATTACCCCTAGGAAAAATAAATTTTGGGTTCCATTCAAACCTTTTCAATTTTTTTAATATGAGATTTGTTAGCTTAGTTATACAATTGGAAATAAACATTATGAATATAGTAATCGAATAAACTAGAGTCACTCTAAGACTCATACACACTCCCTCAAAAGGGAGTTATCAAATATGGTAACCACAAGACTATGTCTACCGTCCAGTGTGCTTGAATTGACCAAACATATATTATGCTTCAAAAAGAAACATAATATTGCACAAACGGTAACATTGTTTATGTCACAGGCATGGCACCATTTGGATTTTTTTTTCTTTGTTCTTTTAATTTAATTTATTCATAATACTTTCTAATTTTAAAAAATAATTAAAATTTTCATAACTATTGGATGTGGGTCTTGACTCCACAGATCCGGTGCCTTGTGACTCGGGTGCTTGATGAAGAGGTTTAGAACTTGCAAAAGATTGCTGAAGGGTGTTTCGATGAGGGAGACTCCGACACTCAAGTCAGAAAGAGCAATTTTCAAAAGAAATGAAAAACAGACTCAGAGAAAAAAGGAGGAAGACGAATCTCCCTGTGATTTTGTGTGGCCTGTGTAGAGTCCGAGGGAACTTACCAGGTGGTGATGTATCGAAAGCTTTTATAGGAAACATCGTAAGGGTTATGTGTATTCGGGGCATTACAACCCTAGTTTCCTTATGCGAAAATCCAAAAATTTTAGAATTCAAATGTTAGAGATTTGAAATCGTTATTATTGAAAAAATTTGATTATACAGAGTGATTCTTTCTTTGATCGATTAGATTCTCTAGGATTTCCTTCCTTATCTAGGAGATACGTTTCGTGCTAAGATAAGAAACCTAATCAAGGTGATATTCGGTTAAGTATTACCATTCAGAAGTCGAAATGGTTGGTTCCCTGAGTATTCGGTAGTTATTGGCCGGATGGAAGGGGACAACCGCTCGATCTAACCGAATGCACTTATGGATCGATGGTGTAGGCCTCGTTGGGAGTTAGCCGAAATAGCGAGTGATAGATCCCCTTAGTGGATCAAGGCGACATCGCCCATACAAGGAGTTAGATCCCATCAATAAAGCGGGGCGACAAAGTCCCATTTATGCATAAGCATATTGAATCACAAGCTTTATATTGACTATTGGATGCCTTTTGTGTTTAGCCTTTTTGAATAAGGTCCCATCATTTGCCTCCGACTTGTGGTGCCATTTCGTGAGAAAGGCGCCATGAGTAATAACTTTATCGAAAAGGCGCCAAACTTTTAATGCTATGAGTGTCCTTTCAATTTCTGTGAACCATCTTTAGTACTGCTTTAAAAGCCATGAGTTTAGGCATATCGTGTACTTTGCATCTTCATTTACGAATTGTTCTCTCGTCTGGTGTAAATTTTTTCTGAAAAATACTGAAGGTTTCTTCTTCTTCCCACCAAAGTATTAACGAGATTCAAACCACGATGACGAATGAAGAGCTTAATGAGATACGATTGGACATGGCTCTAGGGGATGATTTTGCACTAGTATTGCCCACCGACGAGATAGGGCGAATAGAGTGCCCGACGATTGTGTCCCTATATATAGGCAAGTTGTGAAATACAAAGTAAAGATCTCATACATGGACCCAAGTTGTGAAATACGAAGTAAAGATCTCATACACGAACCCCTGGCAGAGATGATGTAGTACTGGAGGGTTTACCCCACATTACTTATTCCTAGCACTTGGTGTTTCATGGCTGCAATAATTTCCCTATTAGGGTTTTGTTGTCTTCGTTTTGACGTGAAGATTTTAGCGATTCTGTTTTTGCTAACACAGTATAAGATCAGGGTTCCACCCACGATTGGTATTGACCACAGACTCATCCGGATTCTCACCGAAAGCTCTACTATAGTGAATCAAAGAACAAGTTATGAGCACAAAAGTATTTCTTCGTGAGGTTCTTGAATAGGGATCTTCTACCCGCATTACCGAATGTCGACCAGGAACCACTGTTGAAGGGGAAGCCTCTACTTCCCACTTGTCATTCTCAATTCTTCATATCTGTCAGACGCTATTGTGAGTCGACTTATCGGAACATTTGGGTGGACTCGCTGGTAGATGATCAGATGTTGCTTTTGGCAGGCTTACTAATTAATGAGAGAAGAAAAATCGTCAAGCCCATTCTGCTGGAGCAGAGGGAGAAGGAGCTAGTTGATGATCTGAATTTGGTAGATCATTCCCTCTTGGATGTGATTTCAACCGATAAGGAAGTAAGGCCGAATTCCTAGAGGCCACGTAAGCACGCTGAGAGGCCTCCTAAGAGGGGGCTATCGAAATCAAAGAAAAGAAAAGTCTTAGTGCCTGACTCTCCCGAGAGGGTGGAGTCATGTGAAGAGGCAGAAGAGCACATATCTCTGGTTTCATCTAGGCGTTCGGAGGAAGAAAGGGATCATGGGGGAGCCAAAGAGCATAGGTCTCTTACTGCACTGAATCGTTCCACATTTATGAGAGTAGAGATAGAGGGGACAAATAGTCGGCCGCTAGGTGTGTCTCCTCAACAGAGGGTGCCGAAAAGGGTGTCCCAGTAGAAAAAGCTCCTGGAGCAAAGGTACTTACAGATGCAACTATTCCATTAATAACAGAGGGTCCATCAGTAAGGTCACACGTTCCTATTGTGCCTATGGGCAAGACATCTGTTCAGTCTCCTATAGAGCCGTGGAGCACTTATTGTGAAAGAACAGAGGAAGAGGGCTTCCCATTGTTCATTTTCGTTAGGTCTTTTGACATTCAAAAGGATAGGCAAGAAGTGGGATCAATTGCTGTCTCTATAGGGAGCCCAAGATTCGACTGTATCGATGCCAAAGGGACATTTCGACTGGCCGACCAATTCGACTATTGGGATCCCAACTTAGAATTGCCGAAGGCATCTCTGGAGTGGGTGGATAAAGCCCTTCAGTCTCTTTGCTTGACAGTACTATTCTAACCAGAACTTGTTCTATTTAGTTCTTCACTTTGATTGACTCGTGTAATTTTTTCATCGGACTGCAGCTTTGGTAGAATTCCAGAGGCAATAGAGCAGGTAGTTAGAAAAGCAGGTCAATCGCCTAGGGAATCAAGTCCTAGCATTATAGGATGCCTTGGCAGAAAAAAATGCCCAGGTTGAGAATGTCTCTAGCGCCTTGCTCGCTGAAAAGGATGAGTGGATCAAGTATTTGGAAGAGAAGCTGACGTTGGCCGAAAAGCGATGCGAGGAGTTAGAAGCCAAGTGGCGTCTTCACATTGGCAGCCTGATAACTGTGAAGACGTTGGTGCAATTACGGGAAGAGTTTCTTTGAGAGGCTGAGCAGAGGATGTCACATCTTGAAGAGTCCGGTCTAGCCCTCGGCATTCCTAATGTTGGCTACTAGAGAGATTGAGGTATGCTGAGGTAATAGCTCATGAAGTTGGGATGTATAAGGCTTTGCCTCCTTTAGAGGGCATTGTTGGTCAAATGGCGATAAGCCACAGCTCTGTCCCTGTGCCTCCAGATAGTGATCATGCCGGGCTGGCTACAGTTCAAGCGATTGTGGAGTCCTCTTCTCGAGAGGTCCCAGCACTCCCTTCTCCCTGACCCAGTGTGACTTTGTATTTTTCATTCGAAGGGGCTTTGGACATATGTTATATTTGTCTTTTGTAAGAGCTCCTCCTTCAATTGAATATAGAATGCATCCTTTTCTTTACGTATCCCAGATGTGTCTTGTTGATGATTTCTCAAGTCAATTAGTTTGTGGGGTATTGCTAACTTATCAGGAAGTACATCACCTCTGTTAAAAGGGCAGTTCAGTTGAGTCGCGATCATACTGAAGATCAGGTTTCATCTGTTGCTTCGAAAACTTAGATAACGATTGTCACGCCCCGATCCTCGATCCGAGGCCGTGAACAGCCGCCCATCACCCCGTATGCTGTCACCACTTGACACGCATACCGAGGCAACGAAGGCTAACACCAATACCTGTATAAAACCTGTTTCCTCAAAATATCATTTTCCTAAGTAAAAAATGTAAAATGCAAGACATTTGCCTTAATGCATAAGTATACAACATATCTGAGAGTTTCAATTTCATTACACAATATAATTTCAGTCATCCCAAAAAAATATACAATGGTCATTCTATAAACCTCAAATATACATATATATCATCCAACAACATCAAATACATCACTGCGGGAGAATGGTCGATACCATTCCCAAAGTCCAAGGTCTCCAGTATAAGTCAAGTATGTCGAACTCTCTCGACACGTCTTCCAGTTAATCTATCTCTGAAATCAAGGAAGGTGAGAGGTGAGTATTATGGAGAAATACTCAGTGGGTGAGGGGATCGATAATATGTTATCAATTATATGTGTGAGCACGAAGTGTCAAAGCAAAGTTTTAAAATGCGACAGCATTATAAAAACAATCATGACATTCTACAATTTATAAATCATATGTCACACATCAAGGTATCCACAAATGCATCCGTCAACGTTTCAAAATCATATAAAGCTGGCCAATAAAATATCCCCGGAGATGGTCTACCGCGACCAATGATGGGCGTATTGGGGGTGTTTTATATGCAAGTATAAAGAAAACATGAAGCTATCTTCCCCAATGTTGGCCACGGGCCTCAATAGTATCAAGCACACATAATCAATCATGTATAGAATCCCGTCCGGAGTTAGACAGTGGCGTCACATACGTCCTCCCATATATGGTTCATCCGGCCACAACTATATATATGGCGTTTGGGAAATACCTCCGACCGAAGTGTATCCAGACACAATGGGTGCCACTGCCAAAGCCCTTCATAGCTACGGAAGTCTATCATGGACATTATCACATCATCATATCACACGTGGGCATCCGACCCACGCATCACAAACCATTTGGCCCATAACAATTCATTAAACCAAGTCAAATAAATGTGCAATTACAAATGGAAGTATGTAAATCATGTCAAGTTTACAAAAGTGGTACAAAGTCATTTCATCACAAATCTCATGGATACATATCATTTAAACAATTCATTGAGACACTCCAATGATCATAAAAGAAACATTTGTAAAAATATATCATTGGCATGCTTCCACACACATAATAAACCATGTCATTTGAAAAGCTATAAAAACATGGTTTTGTTCAATCAATAACACAGTGTCTACAGTCCCACTCACAGTACTATGAACGGTAGTTGATCCTAGACATCTCTGTAGTGAATGTCCTGCCTTGTTCAGCTCTCGGACGGTAGTTGATCCTAGACATCTCTGTAGTGAATGTCCTGCCTTGTTCAGCTCTCGGCAATTCCTAAGGGACATAACCAAGTATCCACCATCATCAATATTAATTCTTTCAAGAAAGACCCAAAACCCTAACATTGAATACCTAATTTTTCTTTCATTTACGGTGACTCAAAACCCATCAAATTTATTTCATCAAATTTCAGTATAACTCCAGAGTCATGAAAGAGGAAAAATAAATCCAAGTTGAGAATAAAATATTACCTAAATTTCAGTCTTTGATTTCACTTCAAGTCGAGTCACGATCAAACCCTAGATTTTCTCTCACTAGAAATCTCAACTCTCTCACTAGCTTTAACTTACTAGAGGTTGGGTCATGAGTTTTGAAACTTTTAGAGTGTGAGTCTAGAGATATTTTGATTGATCTTTGGAAGAAACAGGAAAAAAGAGAGAAAGGAGGTGTGAACTAAGAGAGAAAAGGAAGGAAAAGAAAAAATGGTGTTTGGCTTTCGTGGATTCTAATGTCCCACCATTCTCTTTACTTATAAGTACATGTCTAGTGGAGCTTTTTTTGAGTTTCTCTTCTCCTTTTAAAAAGAAGATCTACCAAACAATTTTAAAAATAAACTCTTAAAAAAATAAAAACTTTTTTTTAATGAAGAAAAATGAAAAAAAAAAAGTTTTACCAAAAGCTCAAAAGATGAGCATTTGCTTCTCTTATTTTTAACTTTTACTTAAAATGATGATTTTTATAAAAAATATTTATTATTTTATTTACCATATTTTTTTTAATTGCTATCTAAAATTTTTTTAAAAAAAGATGATTTCGAGTGATAGAAATCTCCTCTTTCTCTCTCTCTCTCTCTTTCATGTTTTCCCTCCCCACTTCCCAATCCCTCGTGGCCCCCCCTCTCTCTCTCTCTCTTTCATGTTTTCCCTCCCCACTTCCCAATCCCTCGTAGCCCCCACCACCTCTCTCTTTCTCTCTCTCCATTCACGCTCTCCACTCTCATCCCCATCCCCCCATCCCCATCATTTTTTTCTTTCACAACAACATTTTTTTTTAGCTCTTTTTTTTTTTTTTTTTTTTTTCATTCCCACCTTAAACCAAAAAAATATATATTCAAATAATTAAATATTTATAATATTAAACTAAAATTAAAATATTTATAAATTATTAAATTATTTTTATAAATTTTATATTAAATATTAAATCTTATAACTTTAGAATTAAAAATAAAATATTACATATTTAAAATATTTAATTATTACAACATTAATTTTTTTATTTTATTTTTTGCATTAATAATTTTACTTGAAATTTTATATTTCTTATATTATTAATTTTACTATTATTTAAATTATTTTAAGTAAGTATTATATTGTGGACGCCGGATATCCAAATATGAAAGGATACTTAGCACCCTACAAAGGTAAACGATATCACATTCCTGATTTTAGATGTTGCAGTCAGCCACAAGGTAAACAAGAAATATTCAACCATGTTCATTCTTCACTAAGAAATGTTATTGAAAGAACCATTGGAGTATGGAAGAATATGTGGCATATTTTACGTGATATGAAGCCATTTTTATTTTCAGAATTGAAGCCAATAATAACAAAAATCCTCAATTTTTGTTTTGTTTTTCTATTTTCTTGTTATTATAAATGATTGAATGATGAATAGTCCTTTATTGTAATTTTAACTAAAATTAGTGCTTATATATATTATTTTACCAAATAGCTTTTTAATAAAAAGAGATAAAAAAGAACTTTTAGAAACAAAACTACCAAACAACTTTAACTTTATTTTTTAAGCTCTTATTTTTAACTCAAAATTAAAAGTAATTTTTAAGTTAAAAATAAGACTTGTCAAACAAACTCTAAATTCATTTCTTGAATTTACTTAGTTACCCTCCTTCACTTTCAATATACTCAAGTGCCCAATATGTCCCATTTGGTAATTTGGAACTCAATCCAATGAGTTTAAATATGTAAAATTTATTTGTTGAGAAAAGTGTAATTTGTGATGTACTTGGGTCAAGTCTCATCGGTCTAGCTGATCATCAGTTAAAGAGAAAAAATGTTGTCCAGGAGGGCTGTTCAGGAATGTTGTCCAGGAAGACTGATTGGGAAGGGCGATCGGGAAGGCTGACCAGATAGATCGTCCGGGAAGCTAACCAGATAGATCATCCTAGAAGGCTGACCAAATAGGTTATCCGGGAAAACTGATCAGATAGGTCGTCCGGGAAAGCTAACCAGATAGGTTGCCCAGGAAGGTTGACCAGATAGGTCGTCTCAGAATGCTGATCAGATAAGTCATCCGGGAAGACTAACCAGATAGGTCATTCGGGAAGGTTGACCAGATAGGTCGTCCAGAAAGGCTGATAAGATAGGTCGTCCGGAAAGACTAACCAAATAGGTTGCCCGGGAAGGCTGACTAGATAGGTCGTCTGGGAAGGCTGATCAGGAAGACTGACCGGGATGGCCGATCGGGAAGACTGACCGACCAACCAAATATGAGTGCTTCCTTGTGGCTAGCCGGTCAGTAAATAGAGGGACACAGGCTCCTCAAATTTACAAGTGTATGCCGACAGGCTCTTAACAGCACCGAGAATTTATTGTCAACAGTACCGAATAGGATTTACAATTATTCGAAGGGAAATATAATGGGTACCGTTCGGTCAATACCGAACGAAGGAATATTGGAGAAAATTTATGACTGAATGAATTGGCAAATACCCGAAAGGAAATGAAACGGATTGTTTGGTCAATAAAGAAAATTATGCCGAACGGGTGCAGGAGCAAAATTGGAAGGCACCGATAAGAATTATTTAAAATTTCCAATTTCAAGTGCCGAATAGAAATTTCCCAACAGTACCGAAAAGAATCGAAAGATGCCGATTGGAGATTAAAAATGTGATTTGGTCACGGACTAATAAGAAATAAATATTTAAGCATATCAGTGAGGCAAAGATACTGATCGGGAATTCAATTTTAATCGACGGTAATATACCGAACAATAGAAACAAAATAATTAGTCTAGAGATAACAAATCTTCCAGGAGCAGTCACTACTTAACAAACGAATACTCTACTAACCGATCACTTAAAATTTAAAACATCAGCCAATCAAATATTTGATGAATTTTTCGAGTGAATTTCGTTCTATGAAACATGAAGAACATTATATATAAATGTAAGAAAAAAGTACAATAGGAATACATCGAGATGTCGGTGTTACATTTTCAAACCCCTAAAATAAGTTTCGTCCTCGAAACTAAAAGAAAAATATACAGAGAAATGCTGGGAATATTGTCTCCTCATGGCCTCCTCGGGCTCCCAGGTTTCTTCCTCGATCTGGTCACTCCTCTATAAGACTCGGATCAAAGGAACTTCCTTACTCCGTAGCTTCTTAATTTGCTGATCAAGGATAGCTACGGGCTGAACTGGTAGACTCAAGTCCTCACGTAACTCAACTGGCGGAGGCTCTAAGATATGTGATGGATCAGACAAGTACTTTCTAAGTACCGAGATGTGGAAGACATCGTGAATACGTGAAAGCTCATCCGACAGCTCTAACCTGTATGCCACATTTTCGACCCTCTCAAGGATACAGAAAGGCCCAATATATCTGGGGTTTAGCTTACCACGCTGCCTGAATCGTATCACCCCTTTCTAGGGTGATATCCATAGGAAAACCATGTCTCCCTCTTCGAACTCAAGTGATCGCCACCTCCTATCGGCGTAAACCTTCTGTTGGTCCTGGGCGGCCTTCATCCATTCATGGATGATCCTCACTTTCTCTTTGGTCTCCTCAACAATCTCAACACTACTGAGTCGCCTCTCTCCTACCTCATTCCAACACAACGAAGTACGACATTTTCTCCCATACAATGCCTTATACGAAGGCATCCCAATGTTGGCCTGGTAGCTGTTATTATATTCAAACTCTACTAATGGGAGATGTTGATCACAACTACCCCAAAAATCCATAACACATGCTCTCAGCATGTCCTCCAAAGTCTTGATGGTCCTCTCTGACTGACCATCGGTTTCAAGGTGGTATGCTGTGCTGAAACTTAGTCTAGTGCCCAATGCCTCCTGTAATCTAGGCCAAAATCTAGACGTAAATCTGGGGTTTCTGTCTGACACTATCGACATAGGTACCTCGTGAAGTCTAACAATGATGTCGATGTAGAGGTGTGTCAACACCTCTAATGAATAATTACCACGAATAGGGATGAAGTGTGCAGACTTGGTGAGTCTATCGACAATCACCCATATAGTATCATGCCGTGTCGAAGTCCGTGGTTGCCCCATCACAAAATCCATCGTGATGTGTTCCCACTTCCACTCGGGAATGGGAAGAGGCTGTAAAGTACCGGCAGGTCGCTGATGCTCGGCCTTCACCTGCTGACAAACCAGGCATCAAGCAACAAACTCTGTGATCTCCCTCTTCATATCGGACCACCACTAACTACCTCGGATAGTCTGGTACATCTTCGTACCGCCCGGATGCATAGCATATGCGGAGGAATAAGGCTCCTCAAGAATAGCTCTCCAGAGATCACTGTCGGTAGGAATGCAAATTCGCTCTCGATATACTACTAGTCCGTTATCACGAACTCGAAAATCTCCACCATCACTTCTGCGGATCCTATCAAAAATCCCTCGGAGCTCCTCATCTAATCCCTGGAGCTCCTTAATGTGGTCGAGCAAGGTCGGCCTCACTTCAAATCGGGCTAGTAGTGCTCCTCGATCATCACTAGCCAAGCTGGCTCCTAAAGCACGGAGTCCTACCAAACAAAAGAGATAAACACTCTTTGTCGTCTGAGGAGAAGATGATGATGACTTCCAGCTCAAGGCATATGCCACAACATTTGCCTTTCCCGGATGATAATCGATGATAAGATCGTAATCTTTCAATAATTCCAACCACCTCCTCTGTTTGAGGTTCAATTCCCGTTGGGTGAATAAGTACTTTAAACTTTTATGGTCTATGAATACCCTACAAGTCACCCCATATAAATAATGTCGTCATATCTTCAAGGAAAAGACTATGGCGGCCAACTCGAGATCGTGTGTTGGGTAGCTCAACTCATACTTCTTTGACTATCGAGAAACATATGTAATGACTCGACCATCTTGCATCAATACACAACCCAATCCCTATCGGCTGGCAACACTGTATACCACATACTCCCGACTGCTAGTGGGAAGGGCCAATATAGGTACGGATGTCAATCGTTGTTTGAGCTCCTGAAAGCTCGCCTCACAACGGTCATCCCAATGAAATTTGACGTCCTTCCGTGTCAACTTAGAAAGTGGAGTAGTGATCCGAGAGAATCTCTCTACGAACCGCAGATAATAACCCGCAAGACCAAGGAAACTCCATATTTTGGTCACGATCTGCGGCTACTCCCATTTCAATATAGCTTCGACTTTCTGCGGATCAAAAAAAATATTTTCTACAGAGACTATGTGCCCCAGAAAATCAATCTACCGTAGCCAAAATTCACACTTGGTGAATTTGGCATATAACTGCTTCTTGCGAAGGATCTGTAAAACAACCCGAAGGTGTTGAGCATGTTACTCATCACTTCACGAGTAGACTAGGATGTCATTAATAAACACAATGATGAACCGACCTAAGTAATCATGGAAGACCTGATTTATCAGATCCATGAATGCGGCTGGTGCATTGGTTAGCCCAAACGGCATGACCAAGAACTCAAAATGTCCGTATCGGGTGTGGTATGCGGTCTTGGGCACATCCTCGGCCCTAATCTGCAGCTGATGGTAACCTGATCGAAGATCTATCTTCGAGATGGTAACCTGATCGAAGATCTATCTTCGAGAAAACTCTAGCACCCTGAAGCTGATCAAATAGATCATCAATGCGGGGTAATGGATATCGGTTCTTGATAGTGACTTTGTTCAATTGTCGATAATCCACACAAAGTCTGAGAGTACCATCCTTCTTCTTTACAAATAACACCGGAGCATGCCAAGGTGAAGTGCTCGGACAGATAAATCCTTTGTCCAGCAGTTCCTATAACTAAATCTTGAGCTCTCTCAGCTCGGCTGGTGCCATTTTATATGGCGGAATAGAGATAGGAGTAGTCCCCGGAGTCAAATCGATTTCAAAATCAAATTCCTGAACTGGTGGTCGTCTGGGTAGCTCATCGGAAAATACATCGGGGAAGTCCTGTACCACCGGGACCTCATCAAGCCTCGGACCCTTTATGGTGGTATCTATCACATGGGCCAGATGTGCCGTGCAGTCTCGGCGTATTATCTATCTAGCCTCCATCACTGATATAATGCAACGGGGTAATACCCGTTTCTCACCCACAAACATCAGCGGTGGCCCTTCAGATCTCCGGAACTCTACTTCCTTGGTAAAACAGTCCACGGAAGCCCTATGAGCACTCAGCCAATTCATCCCCAGGATGGCATCAAAGTCTGTCATGTCAAGTAGAATCAGATCTGCTTCTAACACTATCTCACCAATCATGACATCGCTCCCTCTATATATAGAATCCCTGATCAACTGCTCACCAAGAGGAGTGATAACCAGTAGCTCCTTATCTAGTGGTGATACCAGTCTACCCGACTGTCGAGCGTAAGAAGCTCTCACGTAAGAAAAGTTCGAACCAGTGTCTACAAGAACACGGGCATCGACTCCATATATTTTCATAGTACCTAGATGCGAGAGATTGGAAGAGGGATCAATTTAAGGTGCACAAAAGATATATGTATATATTTATCAAAATAGTTAAGCCTCTGGGGCTTTAACTAGTCATGACTATACATAATCATCATGGTATACATGATCTCCAAAAACAAGATTATTAAAAGCTCCTAAATATGGGGATTTGTGGGAGGATTACCCATGATCACATCTAAATCTGCCTGAGCATCCTCCTGCATCATAGCATATACGCGGGCCAGTCCCTTCGGCTGTTGTCGGGGGACAGTGTTGCTCCCGGCTATCATCCGTGGAGCAGAGTGACTTGAATGTGTAGGTGCTCTCTACTGTCCTACCCGTGGACCACTCGAATGACTCGAAATCACCTGACCTCCAAGTCCTAAATCAGGGCACAAAGTCTTGATATGTCCTGGCTTCCCACACTGGAAGCACATGATAGGTACCCTGCAACCTCCCAGAGGATGGTGCCTGCTATATCTACAGCAAGGAAGGTGCTGCTGAGCTGTGGTCTGACTCGTGGCACTGGGGGCTAGCGTTCCAAACCCCTGGGAACATAGTCCGTATCCAAAGTGTGCTGATCTAAGTGAGAGGGGCCTCCATAAGAACTAGAAGTCCTACCCCTCTTTGAGCTCTGACTCATCTGGGTCCCAGCCTTCTTCCTCTGTTCTCTACTCTCTCTCTACCTACTCTCGGCGCGGATAATCTCCTCAGCACAGTGGGCTGAATCGACTATCTCTACAAGGGAGAAGCTAGGTGTAACTGTCATGTATCTCCGAATGATCAAGTTGAGGCCGTCCTCAAACTTGAACCTCATCTGCTTTGGTGTAGCTAAATCGGGGACAAAAGTTGCTAATCTTATCAGTTCTATCTCGTACTCTGCAACTGATCTAGTCCCCTATCACAAGTGAAGGAACTCTGCCCTCTTGCGATCCTGCTGAAACTCTGAGAAGTACCTACGATCAAACTCCCTCAATAAGTCCTCCCACCACAGTGGCTTGGTAACGTCATCACAGATAGCCTCCGACCAAGTGAGGGCATCCCCATCTAACAACCTCTCTGCTACCCCCAGCCTATACTCCTCACTCAACCCCAAATCCGTCAAAATCCGACGGGTCTGGTTGACCCAGTGTTTAGCCACAGTTGTCATGCCCCGATCCAAGACCGTGAACAGCTGCCCGTCACCCCGTATGCTGCCACCACTTGACATGCATACCGAGGCAATGAAGGCTAATAATCAACATCTGTATAAAACCTGTGTTTCATCAAAATATTAATTTCCCAAGTAAAGAACATAAAATGCAAGAAATTTACCTCAATGCATAAGTATACAATACATCTGAGAGTTTTAATTACATTACACAACATAATTACAGTCATCCCAATAAATATATACAATGGTCATTCTATAGACCTCAAATGTATATATATATCATCCAACATCATCAAATACATCATTACGGAAGAATTGTCGATATCATACCCAAAGTCCAAGGTCTTCAATACAAATCAAGTATGTCGAACTCTCTCGACACGTCTTTCTGTCAATCTATTCTCTGAAATTAAGGAAAGTGAGGGGTGAGTATTATGGGAAAATACTCAATGAGTGAGGGGATCGACAATATGTTCTCAATAATAATTATGAATATGGAGTGTTAAAATACATTTCAAAACCATAATTATATCAAAACCAAACATGTCATTTCCAGAAATCAGGTGATCACATATCACACATCATAGTATCAAAGTATGTATCCATTTACATTTTTGAAATCATAGAGCTTGCCAATAAAACATTCCCTGCAGTGGTCTACCTCGACCAGTGAAGGGCGCATTGGGGGTTTTCATATGCAAGTATATAAAATTAGCTCTCTACCCCAACGTTGGCCACAAACCTCACCAAGTGCTAAACAGTGGCGTAACACATGTCCTCCCCACATTTGGTTCAACCGGCTAGCCCGTGTCTATATGTCTATCCAACAATCAAGTATAGTACCTCACTCGGAGCTAAACTATGGCGTAACACACGTCCTCCCCAATTTGGTTCATCCGAGTGCAACTATACATACCCAACATCAAGTATAGTACCTCACTCGGAGCTAGACTGTGGCGTAACACACGTCCTCCCCAATTTGGTTCATCCGAGCACAACTATACATATGACATTTGGGGGATACCTCCTTCAGAAGCGTATCCGGACACAATGGGTGCCTCTGCCAAAGCCCTTCGTAGTTACAGAAATCCATCAAGGATATCATCACATCATCATATTATAGGTAGGCATCCGGCCCACATATATCATTAATTCATCTCAAATCCGTATGCCAATAATGTTTCATCAAAACGTTTCAAATTAGTGCCAATGCAATGGTGGCATATAAATCATATCAAGATTTCAAATAGTGACATAATATTATTTCATTTCAAACTGTGGATGCATAATTATTTGAATCAATCATTTGGAACACTCCAGTGAATCACAAAAGAATATTTATAAAACATAGTTCAAACCATCTGTGCTCACAATGTTGTGAAACATGTTATTTGGAAAGCTGTAAACCATGAGTTTGGTTCAATCGAAAATATAGCATCAAAGTCTCACTCATAGTACTATGAACGGTAGTCGATCCCAGATCTGTCCACGGCAAAGGTCCTATCCCAATCAGCTTGTCCAGACCCTATAAGACATTATCACATACTCAAAATCATTACTACCGATCATCTCTCGTCAACCCAAGAACCTTAATATCCAAATCCAAGATTTTCTCTCACTTATTTTGACTTAAAGATCTCCTAAACCCCAACAAATAAATGATTAAATAAAGTAAAAACTTGGGTTAGAAAATTATATTACCTTATTGGTGTCTCCAAAAGTCCATCCGATTTGAGTGCACTAAAACCCTTGATTTACAACACCAAATCCTTAAGTTTTTCTCCAAGATCAAGACTAAATTCTAATTTTTAGAGAGTTGGGTGAGTAGTTTAGAGACCTTGCTCTAAAGATTTGGTGTAAATCGATTGAGGTTTAGAAAGAGAGAAAAAGGATCTAGAGAGAAAAAGTGAGATCTGGGTTTTCGTAGGTTCTGGAAGTCCACTTCTCTATTTATTGCCAAACCATTTTCAATAATTATTCAGTGGTTCTCTTATATTCCTAAATTGCATAAATATCTTGGGTCATTGGAAAAGTCACCAAATAGCTTTAAAATACTCAGACTTGTGTTCTGCTGAGGAGATGTGTTCATTGTTCAGTGCTGAACGGGAAAAGATAGACACTAAAATTTTACAGGAAGTAAACCAATAGAGATAAAAATATTTGGGATATTTTAAAATATGGTATATAATACAAATTTAATGAAATATAAATGAAGGCTTAAGTGGCTTGGTGGTTGATTATCTTTTTGGAGACTTGAGAAGTCATGGGCTCAATTCCACATGCATGCAAGGACGACAATTGTTGGGAGGATTTAATGAAGTTCATGCTTGTGTGGGAGTGTTGACCGAAGGTATGAGTTGGCAAATGCACTTGACCGAAGGAGAATTTGCAAGTGAATGTCAATCGGTGCATATGCTCGGTGGAGGGTGAGGGTGACAGATAGGTGCAAGCATTGACCGATCGTAAATGGCAATTACATATGTTAGACCGATGACCGAATATGAAAAATGAAATCAGAGAATGATACTGAACGGTAAATGAAAATACAATGTACCGATCAGTCAAAAGTGATTAAAAAGTCTCATATTACCGATGGATGGTGGGAATAAAATTTATAAGTCTTACATTACCGATGGTGCACATTATTGATCATAGATACACAATATCGATCGGTAACAAAATAATCATTAGAAATTGGATATACCAATGGGCATATAAAATTATAAAATGATAAGTCTATCCAAAATAATAACTTCCTCCATTTACCGATGGGACCTAATTGTATTGTACTGAAAAATGATAGGGAAATATACCAACAGTCAAATCATTTGTTTCACAATATACCGATGGGCTCTTACTATACCAACAGGAGTTCCAATACCAACTGGTGAGTAAATGACCAATAGGAGTTTAGGAACCTAGTACTGACAGATATAAACTTCATCTTCACAATACCGATGGGTGTCTCATAATTATTGATCGCCAGATGATTACCATCGATTACTGACTGGGAAACCAAAAATTTGATGGACTGTTCACTGAACTTAAATCTCTACCAAACACTAAAATTCCTCTGAGTTTTGAACGGTTAAAATCCACCAAATACCGATTGCAGAACACCCAAATAACCGACGACTCTGGTGATCAGGACTCTAATGATCGATAACTTAAAAATTTTAAAATCCATCAACTAAGTGTTTTAAAAAAGTCCTGACCATTCTGAATGACAAAAATTTATATTTTTATTCGAATAAATTATTCTCTCATATTTTCACATATATAAAAATTTTCCAATTGTCCATTTAAAACAAAATCACAATTCAGACGTGTCCGG
This sequence comes from Dillenia turbinata, assembly GCA_037126225.1. Taxonomy (NCBI): domain Eukaryota; kingdom Viridiplantae; phylum Streptophyta; class Magnoliopsida; order Dilleniales; family Dilleniaceae; genus Dillenia; species Dillenia turbinata. Next base: position 30,794 of record JBAMMX010000022.1, read on the forward strand.
TGTTACAGCAGTGGCATCACTGAGTCCTACAAAGTCGATGCATCCTAACTACCAGCTTCCTTGACTAACTGAGTCAACTCATGGATGCGTCTAAGTGTGGATGACGTAGTGTCACTCGAACCAAAAACTAAAGAAGGACCAGCCACTGGTGGAGGATCCGGTGCCACAGGAGAAGGTGTTGTCGTAGGAATAGGTGCTGCCGTAGGAGTCGACGCTGCCATCGGTGGTGGTGGGGGTGGCATCTGAACCCCGTGTGTGATGTACCACTCATACACCTGCCTAAATACCTCGAGTGATGGTGGTGGAACTGTGGCTATAATAGCCGGCTGAGAAAGCGCTGGAAGGGGCGCACGGGATGAGGATGCACCCTTGGGTACTCTAGGCGTCTCAGGAAGTGGCTTAGGGAGTGGCTCATGGGGTATAAACCTAGTGCCCCGCCTAGCCGTCATAATTCTACATAGGAATGATTCTCATTAGGTGGGATTCAAGAATTTGAGTTAGTCACAAAGTAACTAACCCCCTAAAGTGAATGAAGTTTTCGGTTTAAGAACCAATGGAAAATGCTATGCTAGGTTAGATACGAATCATATCTAACCCCCTAAAATGAAAGAACTCATATGCCTAAAACCATGTACTAGGATCTCATGACTGTAAAAAAACTCTCATATGCATTGAAAACTTTTAAAATGTACATGGAAATATTTTCAAAACTCTTTTATAAAACATATCTCTCAACCTAGAGCTCTGATACCAACCGAACTGTCACGCCCCGACCTCGATCTGAGACCGTGAACAGCCGCCAGTCACTCCGTATACTGCCACCACTCGACACGCATACCGATGCAATGAAGGCTAACACCAATGCCTGTATAAAATCTGTTTCCTCAAAATATCATTTTCCCAAGTAAAGAATGTAAAATGCAAGACATTTACCTTAATACATAAGTATACAACATATCTGAAAGTTTCAACTTCATTACACAATATAATTCAATCATCCCAAAAAAATATATAATGGTCATTCTATAAATCTCAAATATACATATATATCATCCAATAATATCAAATACATCACTGCAGGAGAATGGTCGATACCATACCCAAAGTCCAAGGTCTCCAGTATAAGTCAAGTATGTCGAACTCTCTCGACACGTCTTCCTACCAATCTATCTCTGAAATCAAGGAAGGTGAGGGGTGAGTATTATGGGAAAATACTCAATGAGTGAGGGGATCGACAATATGTTATCAATCATATGTGTGAGCACAGAGTGTCAAAGCAAAGTTTTAAAATGCGACGACATTATAAAAACAATCATGATATTTCCACAATTTATAAATCATATGTCACACATCATGGTATCTACACACGCATCCATCAACGTTTCAAAATGGCCAATAAAATATCCCCAGCGATGGTCTACCGCGACCAATGACGGGCGCATTAGGGGTGTTTCATATGCAAGTATAAAGAAAACATCAAGCTCTCTTCCCCAATGTTAGCCACGGGCCTCAATAGTATCAAGCACACATAATCAATCATGTATAGAATCTGGCTCGGAGCTAGACAGTGGTGTCACACATGTCCTCCCCTATATGGTTCATCCGACCGCAACTATACATATGGCGTTCGGGGGATACCACCGGCTGAAACATATCCAGACACAATAGGTGCCCTTGCCAAAGCCCTTCGTAGCTACGGAAGTCCATCATGGACATCATCACATCATCATATCACAAGTGGACATCCGACCCACGCATTACAAATGATTTGGCCCATAACAATTCATTAAACCAAGTCAAATAAATGTGCCATTACAAATGGAAGTATGTAAATCATGTCAAGTTTACAAAAGTGGCACAAAGTCATTTCATTACAAATCTTACGGATGCATATTATTTAAACAATTCATTGAGACACTCCAATGATCACAAAAGAAACATTTGTAAAAATATATCATTCGCATGTTTCCACACACATCATAAACTATATCATTTGAAAAGTTATAAAAACATGGATTTGTTCAATCAATAACACAGTGTCTACAGTCCCACTCATAGTAGTATGAAAGGTAGTCGATCCCAGACGTCTCTACAGTGAATGTCCTGCCTTGTTCAGCTCTCGGCAATTCCTAAGGGACATAACCAAGTATCCACCATCATCAATATTAATTATTTCAAGAAAGACCCAAAACCCTAACATTGAATACCCAATTTTTCTCTCATTTACGGTGACTCAAAACCCACCAAATTAATTTCATCAAATTTCAGCATAACTCCAGAGTCATGAAAGAGTAAAAATAAATCCAAGTTGAGAATAAAATATTACCTAAATTGCAATCTTTGATTTCACTTCAAGTCGAGTCACAATCAAACCCTATATTTTCTCTCACTAGAAACATCAACTCTCTAACGAGCTTTAACTTATTAGAGGTTGGGTCATGAGTTTTAAAACTTTTAGAGTATGGGTCTAGAGATATTTTGATTGATCTTTGGAAGAAACAGGAAGAAAGAGAGAAAGGAGGTGTGAACCGAGAGAGAAAAGGAAGGAAAAGAAAAAATGGAGTTTGGCCTTCGTGGGTTCTAATGTCCCACCCTTCTCTTTACTTATAAACTCATTTCTTGAATTTACTTAGTTATCCTCCTTCACTTTCAATGCACTCAGGTACCCAATATGTCCCCTTTAGTAATTTGGAACTCAACCCAATGAGTTTAAATATGTAAAATTTATTTGTTGAGAAAAGTGTGATTTGTGATATACTTGGGTCAAGTCTCATCGGTCTAGCTGATCATTAGTTAAAGAGAGAAAATGTTGTCCAGAAGAGTTGCTTAGGAATATTATCCAGGAAGACTGATTGGGAAGGCTGACCAGATAGACCGTCCGAGAAGCTAACCATATAGGTCATCCGGGAAGGCTGACTAGATAGCTTGTCCGAAAAGGCTGATCAGATAGGTCATCCAGGAAGGCTAACCAGATAGGTTGCCCGAGAAGACTGACCAGATAGGTCGTCCGGGAAGGCTGATCAGATAGGTCGTCCGGAAAGGCTGATCAGATTGGTTGTCTGAGAAGGCTAACCAGATAGGTCGTCCGGGAAGGTTGATCAAATAGGTTGTCCGGGAAGGTTAACCAAATAGGTTGCCCGAGAATGCTGACCAGATAGGTCGTCTGGGAAGGCTGATCAGAAAGACTAACCAGGAAGACTGATCAAGAAGACTAACCGTGATGGCCGATTAGGAAGACTGACCGACCAACCAAATGTGAGTGCTTCCTTGTGGCTAGCTGGTCAGTAAATAGAGGGACACAAGCTCCTCAAATTTACAAGTGTATACCGACAGGCTCTTGACAGCACCAAAAATTTATTGTCAACAGTACCGAATAGGATTTACAATTATCTAAAGGGAAATATAATGGGTACCGTTCGGTCAATACCGAACGAAGGAATATTGAATAAAATTTATGACCGAATGAATTGGCAAATACCCGAAGGGAAATGAAACGGACTTCCGATCAATGAAGAAAATTATGCCAAACGGGTGCAGGAGCAAAATTAGAAGGCACCAATAAGAATTATTTAAAATTTCCAATTTGAAGTGCCGAATAGAAATTTCCAACAGTGTCGAAGAGAATCGGAAGATGCTGATTGGAGATTGAAAATGCGATTCGGTCAACGGACCGATGAGAAATAAATATTTAAGCATATCAGTGAAGCAAAGATACTGATCGGGAATTCAATTATAACTGATGGTAATATACCGAATAATAGAAACAAAATAATTGGTCTAGAGATAACAAATCTTCCAGGAGCAGTCACTACCGAACAAGCCAATACTCTACTAACCGATCACCTAAAATTTAAAACATCAGCCGATCAAATATTTGATGAATTTTCCGAGTGAATTTCGTTCTATAAAACATGAAGAACATTATATATAAATGTGAGAAGATATACAATATGAGTACACCGAGGTGTCGGTGTTACAACGATAGTTCAATAAAGAAAAACCGACTGATGTGACATTGGTATGTTTGGGACGGTGGATCCCACCAATGAATCAAAGCGATACGAGCCCGCTTAATGAAGTGGCTTCGATAGAAGGACCTTCATGTAGGCTGACTAGGCAACACGGATTCGTTCGAAGGAACGGATCCCATCGGTGGGTCAAGGCGACATGGACCCATTCGGGGACATCAATCGTTCCGATAAGATGGGGCAGCAAAAACCCATTCGGGGAGATAGATCTTTTTGATAGGATGGGACGACAGTGTCCCGTTCGAGGAGATAGATTCCTTCAATAGGATAGAATAATAGTGACCCATTCAGGGAGATAGATCCCCTTAGTAGGATGGGGCAATAAAAGCCCGTTCAGGAAGATATATCCCTTCAGTAGGATGGGGCGACAGAGCTCCATTCGGGAAGATAGATCCCTTCAGTAGAACGACGCGACAGAGACCAGTTCGAGGAGATAAATCCCTTCGGTAAAAGAGAGCGACAAAGGCATGTTCGGGGAGATAGATCCCTTCGGTAGGACGGGGCGATAGAGACCCTTTTGGGGAGATAGATCCCTTTGATAGGACGAGGTGACAGAGGCCCATTCGGGAAGATAAATCCCTTTGGTAGGACGGGGTGACAGAGACCTATTGAGTTCGACAAAGGGAAGGGCACCAAAATTTACTCAAAAAGAGAGGCGGAGAACGTCGGGTCATAGACCGGGAAAGCATAAGTTGGAATGTAGGGCTCATGCAGGAGCTACGGGTTATGGATCTGGAAGATCACTCCGTCTTACCTATCATGCGATGATCTATTAACTGTCGGACCGTTCAGTTCATTTTCTCATGATGGACCGTGTTAATTAGGGGAAGGTATATTTTTCCTTTCTATACTAATGAATTTTTGTAGTTTTCCGCTTCGAACCAAGAATTCTAATTCATCTTTGAGCCTTTTATAGTTGTCGGTCGTATGTCCATAGCCTCAGTGGTAGTGGTAGTACTTTGATCTATCATTTTTAGGATCATTCTTAGTGGGACGAGGTGACCATCTTATATATGACTTGTTTTTGATTTGAAATAAGACTTGGCTAGGGGTCTCGTTCAGAGGAGTGTAAGTGTTGAACTTTCACTGGTGCAGAGGGCCCGGTCAATTCTCTTTTGGTGTCAGCTGTTGAGGCGATCGATAACGTTCTTTTTGAGATGATTGGTTTTTCTGTCGTTCGAACGTTTTGACTTCTTCAGCTACAATGTATTTTTCAGCGTGAGCATAGAACTCTTGGATGGAGGAAGGAGGATTCTTTGTGATTGATGTCTTCATTTCCAATTGGCACAACCCAATAAAAAGCGTAACTAGCACAATAGAATGGTCTAAGACTAGGACCTTCATCATCTTGGTTTTGAATTTCTCTAGGAAGTCTCTTAAAGGTTCATTGTCGTTCTACTGTAACAATAATAGCAAGGAAGACTTCCTTTTGGCTCCTTGACTAATTACGAAGTATGCTTCGAACTGCTAACAAAGCTATGAGAAACTCCAGATGCTAAGCGATGGGAGCGAATTGAACCATGTTAGTGCATTACTCTTGAGAGTGGTAGGAAAATGTTTGCACATAAAGGCATCCGTCATGTCTTTTGAGATTATCACCGTTACGAAATAAGCTGCGTGATCATGGGGGTCGGTTGTTTCGTCGTATCTCTCCATAGGGGGTAGAAGTATATCCCGGGGTGTCGGTTCTAAAGAGATCTTTGGATCAAAGGGTGACATGGCTGAGCTATATAGGGGAAAATCATTTCTTTTGACGTTCACCTGTTTGAGCTCATCTACAATGAGTTGTTCGATTTGATTTCTTAGATCATCAAGATCTTAGCGAGATGTTACCGACAGTTCATGGTTTAATCAAGGCACGAACCTTCGTAAGCGTTCTTGTCCTGATCCACCTGAAGAGGACTGGCCCTCGGGCCTCACGGCACGACTAAGGCTTTCCAATTGTTTGCTCATGTCCTGGATCTTGGACTCTAGCCTATCTATCTGAGGTTGGCACAAAAGCCATGGCTGGGCATTCCTGAGGCGCAGGTTGCGGGACCTACTCCAAGGGAGGAGGTTGAACATGAGCGGGAGGATTGTTAACAGAGCAAGTGGGCGCCATAGGAAGGGGTGAGTCAGTGGGGGTAGCATTATGGTCGTCCATGGCGAATGCGGCTTTGATGTAATTCTGGTTCTCTGTTTTGGAGGCATATCAGTTTGGTAATCCTAAGAACTCAATAAAATTCTCTAGTCTATTTCCCATAGACGACGCCAATCTGTTAGTGGTGGTTCTGGACTCCACAGATCCAGCTCTTTATGACTCGAACGGGTGCTTGATGAAGAAGTTTGGAACCTACAAAAGACCGGCAGAGGGTGTTTCGACGGGGAGGCTCCGACTCTCAAGTCAGAAAGAGCGATTTTCAAAAGAAATAAAAACAGACACAGAGAAAAAGGAGGGGGATGGATCTCCCTGTGATTTTGTGTGGCCTGTGCAGAGTCCCAGGGGACTTACCTATTGGCGATATACCAAAACTTTTATAGAGATCATCATAAGGGTTGTGTGCATTTAGGACATTATAACCCTAGTTTCCTTACGAGGAGATCTGAAAATTTCAGAATTCAACCGTCAGAGGTTTGAGATCGTTATCATTTAGGAAGTTTGATTATATGGGGTGATTCTTTCCTTGATAGATTAGATTCTCCAGGGTTTCTTTCTTTATTCAAGAGATACGTTTCGTGCTGAGATAGGAAACCTGATCAAGATGATATTTGGTTGAGTGTTACCATTCAGGAGTTGAAGTGGTCGGTTCCCTGAGCATTCAATAGTTATTGGCCGGATGGAAGGGGACTACCGTTCGATCTAACCGAATGCGCTTATAGATCGATGGCGTAGGCCTCGTCAGGAGTTAGCCGAACAATGAATGATAGATCATCTTAGTGGATCAGGGCGACATCGCCCATACAGGGAGTTAGATTCTATCAGTAAAGTGGGATAACAAAGATCCATTTGTGCCTAAACATATTGAATCACAAGCTTTATGTTGACTATTCGATGCCTTTAGTGTTAAACCTTTTTGAATAGGGTCCCATCAATAACTAAATGGGTCCGAAATCGGTATGTGATAGCAATCCTTTTTAATTTTTAGTTTTTAATTTTTATTTTTTTTTGGCTTGAAAGTATGTATGCATTGTACAGTAGATGAATAGAGAAAATGAAAAGGGTATTTTGATAATTAAATAGCTATAATTGGTTAAGTAGATGGATCTCGAATGCGCGATTTCAAAAAATCTTCTCATTGGTTTAATTAACTAATAATGCATTGTTTGCTAGTTTGAGCTTTTGTAAATAGCTATTACTTAATATTAAAAAAAAAATTGCAGTATAATAGGTATAAACATAATTTAATTGAAAAAATTAGTAATATTAGATTAGTCAGCAGATGATCTGTATTTTTCATGATATTGGATTTATCAAAAACTATGTATATATAACTCCTGATTTTTTTTATAAAGCCAAAATAATTCGAAAAGTAGTAGTTATGTCTTATTTTTATTGGTATATCTCATCCCCCCAAAGAGCATGGACAATGTCACATTATATATGTCGTATGGGTGTAGTAGTCGGACGGTAAACTTTTTTAATCAAAATCTTAAATTCGAGTTTTAAAAATGAAAAAAAGGCACCAAAAGAGCCAACCTTTAAATGTACCCTATAGTGCTTGGACATGAATAGTTAGATAATCTGAATACTGATTGATAGAAAATATGTCTATACAAAAAAAAGAAAAAAAAAATTCTTTTGTCAGGTACTCCGCCACAAACTATTATTGATTAAGAGAATGGCAGGTCGACAAGTTTTTGGATTAATTAGAGAAGTAAAAGAAGTTTTAAAAAAAAAAAAAAAACCTGAAGCAAGAAAGTGCACAGAAAGGGGGAAGTATTGATGCAAAACGCATGTTGTGATGCCTCCTTCTCTTTGTTATCACTTCCTGAGAGTTGCCCTACAGCACCTCGAAGTTGCACCATGGTGCAAAGTCGGTGAGTTGCGACGCGATGACTAAAAAACCAAACAAAGACTTTCTATTTTTTTGGTTAAAATTTTGTTATTTTTTATTATTTGTTATAAGAAAAGAGGTTCATTATCTTTTTTGGGTTAATTATAGTTTTTTCCCCTATGGTTTGGCTGAAAACCATATACATCTCTTATGATTAAAAAATACACATTTATATCCCTGTGGTTTTAAAAAGTCTGGCAAGAGGATGAAACTATTCGTAATTAACGGAGACTAAATGGGATATCATAAAATTCGTATTTTAACCCTCTTATAAGGTAATCCTTTCCCGAAACCCTAAAGCACTTCCTTTTTTTCCATTGTAGAGAGAGAGAAGACAAACGGCGATCGAAATTTTTGATTGATGAGATTTTCCATTTGAGTGAGGGGTTTGAGATCTAATATTTTACGAAGTGGGAAAGCAAGATCGAAGGCTTGATCGAGTTAGTATTTGTGTAAATTTATAATTATTTTTTTTAGGTATAAAGCACATTATAGGGTTTCAATGTTTTCTAAGTTCGAATTTTTAGTGACTTGAAATAGAATTTTTTAAATAATTTCAGTTAGTGGGAAAGGATCGAAAGGCGAAAGTAAGATCAAAGACACTATTTGGTAAGTAGATCTATGGTTTTGATATATTTCTAAATTTGAATGTTATTTTTATATTTTTTCTTTTTCGAAATAGGGTTAATTTTAGCAGGATCTAGAGAAGGGAATTTTTTTTAATTTGAATGTTGTTTCATTTACTATAAAGCATATTTAGGGATTCGATGAGTTATTGAGTTGAATTTAGAAAAATATATTTGAACTGCACATACTGTACGATGGTGTCGGCTTGTTGTCTTATGTAGGACTGTATTGTGTTGACTTATTTGTTTATCATATTTGTTTATCTCAACCACATGGGGTTTTTGTTTATCATATTGTAGATATATTGTGATGATTTGTAAAAAAGGTATTTATTTTGTCCACTAGTGTTGTAATCTTTGCATGTGTTTTTTTTTTTTTCCGTCCTTTTACAAATTTTGCTGAAGGAAAATGGATAAAAAACGGCCTGTTAGAACTAAATTTGAAATGGTAGATCTAAAGTTTCATTATGGAGGGACTCTTATAGGAATCAAACCTATTATACCCCATAAAGTACACAAGAAAGAGATTTGTAATATTTAATAGCTACCCTAGAAATAAATTAAGTAGAAAAGAGTTAGGCATCATGTGTAATTCTTTCGATATTAAGGATGGAAGTGAATTTAAATTGTACTTTCAACTTCCAACATGTGGCACAGATATTAGTATAATTGAGATAAATAGTGAGGAAGACATCAAGTCTATGTTAGAAACACATGAAGATGAGGTTGAAATTAACTTATATGTAGAAAAAGGGATAGAAAGCAAGAAAGTTGGGTTAAAAAGGGAGAATTTTATGTTAGATGAAGATAATGCTTGTCAGGGGGATGATACTTGTGGGCCTAGTACAAATAGTCATAGTGGTCCAAAGTAAAGAAGAGGTGGGAAAACCACTGGGATAAAATTAATAAAAAAAAAACCACCAAAAAAGAACCCCCTAGAAAGTGATAATGATGATGATAACAAAGCAGAGTGGCTGAAAGGAGGGTTGGAAGGTGAGGAAGATGATGATATCTTTGGTGGTTTAGGAAATAAGGAACCAGATGTTAATGAGACAGCCCATGTAGATGAAGCAACCCAACCCCAAGGAGAGGTGAGGATTAATGGTTTAGATGAAGTCTAGAATTAGACTGAAGATTTAGATGATGAAGAGTTGCTAGATAAATTCACAGTTGAGGATGAAGAAAGATTTGTACAGGGATCAAATCACCCAAACTTTGATTTTGAAGTTGAATTCAAGAAAGCAAACTTTAAACTCAAAGTAAGGCAGAAGTTTGTAACTAAAAAAGTCTTTAAGGAAGCTTTAGTTGAGTGGCATGTCCAAGAAGGGTATACATTTAAATATCTTAATTATGACTCACATAGAATTACTATAACATGCAAGAAGGGGTGTTCTTGGAGGCTGTATGTAAGTTAAATTCAAAAAGAAAAGACATTTCAAATCAAGACATTGAGAGGGATTCATGGTTATACAAATTTAAGAAATCTAAGCAAGAAATTTCAATGTTATATTAGAAATGATCCAAACTGTAGTCCAAATGATTGCAAAACACTATTAGTCGAGAACTCATGGTAGATATAAGTCTGAGGCAGGTACATAGAATGAAGAAGCATGCATTGGAGGACATCCATGGTTCTGATGTTAATCAATATCACAAGATTAGATTTTATGCCCAGTAGATATTGCATGATATGCCTGGAAGTCAAGTTACAATTAAAGTTGAAAGATATAATAAAAATGATTTGTCCACATTTCAAAGGATGTTTTGGAGTTTGGATGCAATGAGAAGGGGATTTCTTGAAGGATGTAGTTCAACTATTGGGTTAGATGGATGTTTCTTGAAGAGTCCATTTAGTAGTCAACTACTAACAACAATGGGAAGAGATGGTAATGAGATTATGTTTTCAATTGCATTGGTTACGGTAGAGGCCGAGAGATTTGAAAGTTAGTACTAGTTTCTAGTTAAGTTGAAGATTGTTCTTAGTGTTGGCAATGAAACTTTTTGGACATTTATTTCTGATAGGCAAAAAGGGTTGGTCGAATCACTTGAAGAAGTGTTTCCATATTGTGAGCATCAAGTGTGTGTGAGAAATCTATATCAGAATTTCAAAAAAAAAGCTCAAGGGAAGGAGTTAAGAGATTTTTTTGGGTAGCAGTATCAGCAGGAAATGTGAAGGACTTTGAAAGAGTTTTTGCTAATTTGGATAGAGTTGAAAAAAATGCAGCGGATTGGCTACAAAAAGTATCCCAACTGTGGTCAAGAGCACACTTTGATAAATCATATAAGAGTGATGTACTAGTGAATAACATGAATGAAAGATTCGACAACTACACACTTAAGACAAGATCAATGGCCATTGTGGAAATGTTTTAGTGGATTAGGAAGAAAGTTATGCAGAGAATACAAATTAAGATAGCAGACATAGAGAATTATGGGAGAAATATCTATCCAAATATTTAGCAAAAAATGAGAAAAAAAAAAAGATGTTTAACAGATTCTGCATTGTAACTTGGTTAGGTAATCATGAGCATGAGGTAGTTTGTACAACAAGGACATTTATAGTTGATCTTTGGACTAGGACCTGCACTTATGGCATATTCCAGTTGACTGGAATTTTATGCCCTCATTCAATAGTTGCCATTCACAGTGCCAAAAAAGTTGTGGAGTCATTTGTTCATTCAATGTACTTAAGGACCTATGCTTACAACATTGCTGACATTACTTCTATACATTATTGGGATAATTATAAAGGGTTAGAACAGATGAATCCTCCTTTAATTAGAAAGCAACCTGGGAGGCCTAAGAAGTTGAGGAGAAAATGTACTGATGAGCCTGTTAGCTCAACCACATCCACTAGAAAGGGTTTAACAATGCATTGCAAGAGGTGTTTGCGGTCAGGTCATAACTCTAGGATATGCAAGAAACCTATTCACCCTAACAGCAAATTCAACAAGGTTAGCATCTTTTTTTTTAATTGTAATTCAATCAATTTATTTAAATTTTATGTTGTTGATATCAATTCTTTTTTTGTAATTCAATCAATTTTTTTATTCGTTTAGGCACCAACAGAGTCCACTATTTCTCAGCAAGGTGGGAGCAGCTTCAATGATGGTAGAGTTGATTATGCTTCCAGGACCCTTGTATCATGGCAATTGTTAATAATCCTAAACCATCCAAAAGATAGCGGAAGAGCACAAGAATTAGAAAAGATCCATATTGATCTTCTAAATTCATAGATCTAGTGGGGTAGTTTGATATACTGGATTTGTATTTGGAACAACTTAAATTGTAACGACTTGTATTTGGAACAACTTGTATTTAGAACAATTTGTATTTTAATTGTTAATGGTATTTGGAACAATTTATATTTTCAGCTGCTAATAGTATGCTGGATTTATATTTTTAAACATTGTTACATTTTAGGTTCCATGCCCACATTGTTAATGGAACATGAATGATATGGAATCGGTGCATTTTAGTTGTACATTTGAGTTGCACATTTGGAATAATATGTACCATTGTTACATTTAATTGTATTTTCAAGCATTGTTAGTGGCACCATGTCCACATTGTTACATTTTAGGGCAGAATTGTATGGAATTGGTACATTTTCAACTATAATGATGCTTCTCTTCCTGCTATTAGGAGAGTATCAATGAGGGACATGGGAACCAACATTAAATGATACTGTATTCACATTTCAAAATTTGCATTCACATTTCAGTACCTAATGACCTATACTCCATTAATTACAAAAACATAACAACCAACATTAAATTTGCATTTCAAAAATACAAAATCATAACAAATAACATGCTAGTTATAACTGAAATTCACAAAAATAACAATCAATATTCTCACATTCACTTAGCACAACAAATTACAGTTGATATGTGGCCACTGCAAGGGAGACGACCATAAGCCTCTTCATAAATCTCAAATTTTCTTCCACTATTTGCATCCATGCCAAATAATTTCCATCTTCACGTATTGCACCAATTATATTTGGACTCTCGAATGAACTATCTGTACTCCATGTACTGGTATGCTTCTGAACACTTTCCGTTTCTCTATTCATCGGAAAATACCATGCCTAAAACCCATTTTCATTTCTTTCACAAACAAAATGTAACAACCCCTTCGAAGGCTTCTCAGATTCCATTATCTTTAGTATAGCCAGTGGCGGAGCCATGTTCAAGGTAGTGGGGGCAATTGCCCCCACTAAAAAATAAATAAATTTTATATATTAAAAAAAATTGCCCGCACTTAAAAAAAAAAAAATTGCCCCCACATTTAAAAAAAATTGACCCCATAACAGGTTATTGCTCTTACTATAGTACAATTCAATCATGTAATAGTCATCAGGACGGTGTTACATAGAAAGGAGGGTGGATAATTGTTCTTATTAAATCAAAATAATTTTATTAATTTTTATATGTCAAATAAATATTGTTCACATTCCACCCATGATATTGTTCCCAATGCATTGTGTTTGTGCCTTAAAAATATGTCATTCTATTTTATAAAAATATTTTGCCCCACTATCTTTGGGGTTCTGGATCCGCCACTGAGTATAGCCCTATTCCCATAGTTACATCTTCGATACTGGAATCTTGGTTCTCTTGATCCTCCACTGGTGCTACTTGAAAAAAAAAAACATCTTGAATTTGTTCCCAAAAAAATATTCAAATTTGGTTATAATATTTGATATTGGACGTTGAAGAAAACAAGAAGATTTGAAGAAAAGTATCATGATGCAACTAAAATCCAAATTTGGAGCTAAAAATAATAACAAGATTTGAAGAAAATTATAATTGATGCAACTAAAATCCAAACTTGGAGCTTAAGAAAAAAGATTTGAAGAAGGGTGAAACCCCAAATCTAGGCATATTGTTTGATATGAACAAAAAGAAATATGGAAATAAGATGTTATCTTCACTGATCTTGAACAAATGTTTCAAAAATTTAAAGAAAATATACTTAGATTTTCAAGAAATGTTTAAAAGATTCAAAGAAAATAGGCTACTATCACTAAAAGAAATGAAGAGATGTTTCGTTCTTATACTCAAGACAAAATTCGAATTAGGGGCAATTTAAGAATTTAATTTTGCATGTTAACCAGCTGCTAGGAATAACGGCGCGTGATCACAATCTCCCTTACGACCATTCAGTTTTATCCTCTTATCAAACTTTTTAAAACCATAGGGGTATAAATGTGTATTTTTTCACCATAAGAGATGTATGTGGTTTTTGCCCAAACCATAGAGGCAAAATTGTAATTAACCCCCCGTTTGTACAAGAAGTTGAATGAGGTAAGGTTGAAAAAATACAAGAAGTTCTATATAGTTGTAGAGTTTTGAAGGTATGGGAGCATTACTTAATCAATTCAGACTTTATGTTGCACACCGACCTTAAAGCATCAAAGCAAAATTAGAACTAATGTCTTAAGCAACCAAAGCAAAATTAGAGGTAATGTGCAAGTTAGGTGGACAACATTGCTACAGAAGTTTAGCTTTAGTTTAAACCATAAATCGGGGGTTTCAAATCAAGTTGCATATATTTTGAGCTAGAGGGCTAGTTTGTTACTCACGCTTTGGTATGAGATCTTGGGTTTTGAATATTTCAAGGAGTTGTGGGACAACCATGCAGATGGTAAGGCATGTAGAGATTTCCACATGATGGATGGGTTTCTAGTTAAAGAAGATTGTTTATGTACTCCTTATTCATCTTTTCCAGAGAAATTGTTTAGAAATTTACATGGCGGTGGCATGGAGGGTGATAAAGGTAAGGATGTGACTATGATAGCAGTGGAGTCGAGGTATTATTGGCCTCAATCCAAGAGGGATTGTGAACATATTGTTCAAAAGTGTCATGTTTACCAATCTACAAAGGAACAAGTTCAGAATATGGAGTTATATATATGTGTTTGTAGATTTCGGAGAACCTATTACAACACATCTTCATATACTTTATGTTGGATTTCTGTGTGTTGGTCCCTATGCAACCAAGAAAGGGATGTTGAATTGGTTGGTTTCAAACCTAAGAATTTACTTCACTTAAAATCTTACTTAAAACATATGGTCAAACTAAATATAAATGCAAGTGCAAAAATAAAAAGAAGAGTTAGAGAGATCAAGCCCGGTTTATAGTGGTTTGGCCTTGTGTCTATATCTACTATTCCAGTTCAACAAGTCAGAATCCAGCGATAATTAGTTTCCATAATATAATGAGAGTTACAAACGCACATACAATGCTAAAATGTTAATAATCTGCACCTTCTCCCTTAAAGATGACTTAGTCAAATACTCAACCCAACTAAACTCTCTTACACCTAGGCTATTAACTCAAGAGAATGTTCTTCACACTTTCCCCAAACTGTGAGACTACACAATAGCTAAACAAAAGGTTACAAAGGTGTGAAAATCACAATTGACAGTAAGAGTATGCAGTAGAATGTCAGAATAACTGTGATCAACAGGGTATTTTTGCACACAAAATTCTCTCAATCCAAAGCACGAATGATCGTTGTAAAAGTACTTGAGTAAGTCTGAATATTGGGCTTTAAGATCCACTCAAAATTCTGTCAAAAGCCTGCAAGTATCGAGTTGATATAAGACTCTCAAAACCCTTTTAGAACCAGCCATTTTCCAGAACTATAACAGCTTCTGATCCTGATTTTTAGCCTATTTTAAGATCTATTATCTCACTCTCAACACATCAAAATTTCTTTGTAAACTATGTTGCATATTCTCTGTATATAGCACTTTAAATCTTCAAAAGTTAGCCCCCAAAACTGCTCATCATCATGAAGTTATAGAGTTGAAACATGTCTTCCCAACCAATTTTTACTATTGTAAAAATATGGTAAGTAGCTGATTTTGTGCTTAATTTTCTCCACCATATCTTCTAATTTTTACCTTTGTAAATATTCAAATTTGAACACCAACAATTCCCTTAAAGTGTGGAGAATTGAAACTTCAAAAAACTTAACTATTGGAGAAGTTATAGGAAGCAAAAGCTCCCCTAAAAATCAGCTTGTAGTTCCACCAAAAGAGCTCCAAGATCTAAACATTTTTTTTACCTCTAGTGAAAAGTTGATTTTGAACCATCCAAATAATTTGAATTTGAATGCTTCATTCATACATGTTTAGGATTAAGTGTAGCTCCCAATCTATACTTAATTTACTGAGTTGGGTCTTAAAAATAAATTAAAATCGCAGCAGACAAAACTGTTCTGAATTTCGACTACTTCTATCCAGTTTCTGTTCTTTTAAATTTTCATAGAAATTCTCAAACATGTATTATTTGAAAAAATAAACATTTTAAAGACCTATAGACTTAGTAAAATCATTAGTAACACATACATGGTTTTGTTATCATCGAAACATTAGATTTTGATAACAATTTCCTTAACAATCTCCTCCTTTTTTATAACAATAAAATTATAAAGAAAAATTGAAAAAACAATTGCTCATGAATACTCAATATCATGCTTCCCCTCTATTTATGAACATATGAACATTTAATTATCTCCCTATGAACATATGAAGATTTTGTTATCTCTCCCTTAATATGTACATAATTTTTCACAATTTTTTTTTATATATCTCTCTTTTTTTGTTTCATGAAAAATAAGAAGGATTAAATTCAGATTCAAAATTAGATATATTTATTTTTCTTATTCTTTTTGTTATCAAAAAAATACTATGTATATGTATTTATTCCTTGGTTAGACATTCATTCATTTTTTTTTTTTTTTGTTATCATCAAAAGAGAACACAAAAAAGCAAATTTTACAAACTTATAAAGATAATAAATTTAGTGCCAAGTAATTTTAAAATTATCAAAACAATTTCAGCATTATAAAGAATTCAAAATATTGAATATAAATTTTTCAAAAATCATAAAAGTTCTTATCATTTTTAGAGATAACATTTAAACACAACAATTTCCTATTGGAATATATTTTTTTCTATACTTTTAGTCTTTATGCTAGACAATAATTGAAATTGATTCTTGACCTAATTCTTATGCCTTTGTCTATATTACCAATCATATCATCTTGTGAATAATTAAGTGAAAATTTTTAATTTATAATGACTTCTTCCCTAGACTCATTTTCAATTTCTACACCTTTATTTTTATCATTTTCATGAGGGAATTCTCGTATTCTCATTATTTTTTTCATTTATATATCAATTTTTTTTTTATATCCATTCAAAGGATCATCTATTTTTAGGAGTCTAAATTAATTTGGATCCTTTAGATGACAAGTTTGTGTTAGAAATAAATTTTTCTTCGTTGTTACTAATCTTGTTTAAATAACAAAATTTAGCAATATATCATATTTTATGATAAAAATAACATGCAAAATTATTTTTCGTCGTTTGAAAACCATCTCTATATCTATATTTTACTCAAGAAAAATCATATTTTTGATATTTAGATGGATTTCTGAAATTTCTATAAAAATAGATAGGTTTATCACTTCTTCTATCCCTGAAGGCTATGTTTCTATGACCACTGCTTTTACCCCTGGTTCTACAGTCTCTAATTTTCTGTGTTCTGCATTTTTTGCTTCTCTAACAAATATATTTTTATTAACTTGTAATCCAGACATACTTTTAGAAACATATCCTAGAACATTCTTAGAAAAATTATGTCTTTGAATTGCAAGAAGTCTAGTTAATTTTTCATCACTTTCATTGAATTTTTGAAATGTATTTTTGATAGACATGGACAAATTTTCTACTCTATTTTTCAGCAAGCATACTTCATCTTTCATGACAAAATTTTTGAATTTTATAGATTTGTTTTCAGACCTTAAAGCTGTTAATTCAAGGTTTGCAGTAGAATTTTTAATCTTTAGTATTTCATTATCAGATTTTAACATTTTCTGTTTAGAATGTATAGCAAAATTTATTGATTTCAGAGCTTTATTTTCAGTCTTTAGGTCATCAATTTCAAACTTTAAAACTGTTAATTTAGATTTTATAGCAGAGTTTTTAAATTTCAAAACATTATACTCAGATTTTAGATCATCAATTTCAGTATTCAGCACATTATTTGTCTGTTTCATAAGTCTTTTCTCATTTTCTAAGTTCTGTATTCTGTATTTAAATTTAGAAATCAACCTTAGTACAAAGTCATCATCAAGATTGAAATCATCATAGCATTCAGAATCAGAATTCACCTGAGAATCTACCATTAGACAGAAATTTACTTCTTTCTGACCTTCTAAATTTTCAGACTCTGATTCTAAACATGATTCATCCAAATTACTCCATGTAACCATCATTGATTTTGCTTTTTTTTTTTTTTTGAAATTTCTTCATCTTCTTTACAAGGACTGGACATTCATACTTTATATGTCCAGGTTTCTTGCATTCGAACAAAATGATTTCTTCTTTCTTTTCTTCCTTTGATTTGCTCCTCTTTCCTGCATCATTTTTAGACTTTTGAAAAATATTAATATTCTTAAAATTATTGAACTTTTTACCTCTTTTTTTAAGGACTCGAGCTAGTTTTTTTGACAACAAGTTCAGCTCATCCTCATTGTTGTTTTCTTTATCAGATTGTTGTTCCTTCTTTATCGCAAGTACAATGGCCTTTTTCTGCCCATCATTTTCAGCAGAAAAGTGTATTTCAGTTTCATAGACCATGAGTTTTTCTCTTATTTAAGGAAAGCCTTGACAGGTCTTAAACTTCCTCAATTGCTATCTTTTTTGTATCCCAAACTCAATGAAGAATTCTTAGAACTTTTCTTATCAGATCTGAGTCTGAAAATCCTTTTCCAAGGGACTCCAGTTCATTCGTGATGGATGTGAGTTGATTGAATATGTCTTTTACTTATTCTCTATGCTAAAAATTAATTAGTTTATATTCCTACATCAAAAGGTTAATTCTTGAGTCTTTAACAGTCTTTGTGTCTTCATGTGTGATGTACAATTTGTCCCAAATTTCTTTAATTATGGAACAAGAAGAAACTTGATGAAATTTAGTAGGAGATATTACACATAATAGCAAATGTTTTGCTTATGAATTTATGGACATTTTTCTCTTATCATCCTCGGTCACTATAGGAGTTTTCACATCTAAATTTTCTTGAGAAATCATTTCCCAATCTTCATAATCCGTGACTTGTATAAAGGTCTCTATTCTACATTTCTAATGTGAGAAATTAACTTCATCAAAACAAGAGCTCTATTTGTTTATCGACCAAAAGAGTACTGTGAAGCCATTGGATTTTTTGTTCAAAAGTCAGCATTTTTGTGAAGTCGAGAACTGTCTCTAAAACAACTTGTTGTTCTTTATGCAACCAAGAAGAGGGGTTAAATTGGTTAGATTCAAATCTAAGATTTTACTCTACTTAAATCTTACTTAAAATATATGGCCAAACTAAATGTAACATACAAATACAAGTGCAAAAATAAAGAGAATGGTTAGAAAGATCAAGCCCGATTTATAATGGTTCGGTTTTATATTTACGTCTACTCTTCCAGCTCAATAAGTTAGGGTCCAGCGATAACTAATTTCCACTGTAAGATTTATAAATGCATGTACAATACTGAAATATTGAAAATCTACACCTTCTCCCTTGAAAATGATTTAGTCCAACACTCACCCAAACCAAACTCTCTTACACCTAATTTATCGACTCAAAAGAATGTTACTACATAATAGCTGAACAAAAGGTTACAGAGGTGTGAAAATCACAATTGACAGTAAGAGTATACAGCAGAATGTCAGAATAACTATATTGACAAGATGTTTTGGCACGTAAAATTCTCTCAATCCAAAGCACGAATGATCGTTGTAGAAGTACTTGAGTATAGTCTGAATATTGGTCTTTAAGATCCACTCAAAATTCTATCAAAAGCCTACAAGTATCGAGTTGATATAAGACTCTCAAAACCTCTTCAGAACCAACTCTTTTCCAGAACTACAACAGCTTCTGATCCTAATTTTCAACATACTTTGAGATCTAATATCTCACTCCTAACACATCGAAATTTCTCTGTAAAATATGATGTATACTCTTTGTATATAACACTTTAAATCCCCAAAATTTAGCCTCCAAAACTGCTTATCATCGTGAAGTTATAGAGCTGCAAACATACCTTCCCAACGAACTTTTACTACTGTAAAAATATGGTAAGTAGCTAATTTGTGCTTAATTTTTTTCACCATATCTTCTGAATTTTACCTTTGTAAATATTCAAATTTGAACACCAACAATCCTCTTAAAGTATGGTGAATTCAAATTTCAAAAAGTTTAACGGTTGGAGAAGTTATAGGAAGTAAAACCTCCCCTAAAAATCAGCTTATAGTTCTAACAAAATAACTCCAGAATTTGAACATTATTTTTTACCTCTAGTGAAAAGTTGATTTTGAACTGTCCAAGTAATTTGAATTTGAATGCTCCATTCATACATGTTTAGGATTAAGTGTAGCTCCCAATCTACACTTAATTTACTAAGTCAGGTCTTGAAAATAAATTAAAATCGCAGCAAACAAAACTGTTCTAAATTTCTACTGCTTCTACCTAGTTTCTGTTCTTTTAAATTTTTACAGAAATTCTCAAACATGTGTTTCTTGAAAAAATAAACATTTTAAAGAGTTGCACACTTAGTAAAATTATTAGTAATACATATAAGATTTTATTATTATCAAAATATTACGGTTTGACAATAATTTTCTTAACACCGTGAACTCAAAGTGGTATGGGTTCTGTGTTTGTGGTGGTTAACTGTTTCTCAAAGATGACTCCATACCATATAAGAAGACCACAGATGTAGCTAGTGTGGCATGTTTATTCTTTAAAGAGATGGTTCATCGAGAGGGAGTGCCAAAGTCAATCAAATGGATAGGGACACGAGTTTCTTGAGCCACTTTCGGTTGATTCCTTGGAAGATGTTCAACTCTTCGTAGAAATTGAGTTGTACAGCCCACTCACAGAAAGATGGTTATTGTATAAGACATTGGACAATCTCATTCGAAGCATATGTAGAGACAAAACTATGCTGTGGGATTTGGCATTTACTCAAGAAGAGTTTGCTTATAATAATTCTTGGTATAGTGGTACACGTAAAACTCAATTTGAAGTTGTTTACATGAAAGCACTTAAAGATGTATTAGATCTCCATGCATTGACTAAGTAACCAGGTGTTAGTAAGGTGGTAGAGCATATGGTTGAATGGATACAAGCAATGCAAGCCAACGCGAGAGAGAAATTAGAAGAGGCCGCAACCAAGAACAAGAGGATGGTAGGTGAAGAAGAGATCAAGGTAAAGTGGTGCCGGTGTTAATACACAAAAAGAGGTTTTTAGTTGGGGTGTACAACAAGTTGAAGATCAAGAAATACAAGCTGAAGAAGATCAATGATGATGTTTATATCATTGATTTGCTAGAGACTATCGAGATCCCTAAGGACTTTTAAAGTGGCCGATCTTTATAAGTACTATGATGATGAGGAGCCACTACATCCAGATCTTAAGGGCAACTCGGGATTTCTTCACTAGTCGGGGAGACTGATGTAGAACGGCTCGCCGACATGTTTTTGGATCAACTAGACAAGCAAAAGAAGTTGAAGAACGAACAAAAAAGAAGCAAGAAAGAGCAGGAACAAAGGAAAATGCTGATGCAAAATGTGCGGTGGCGCCTTGCTCTCTAAATGCTGATGTAGAACTGAGAATTGCGGTGCAACGCCTCAAGCCCTTAGCCATGAGGCCTCACTCTTTGTGGGTTCTGCTGCGAAGCGCTGTAGCACGATAATAGAGAAGCAGATGAAGACTTTTTTTTGTTATTTTTGTTATTTTTTATTATTTTTCTTTCGTTTTTTTTTTTTTTTTTTTTGTTTAAGGTTGATAGAGCACAATTATTCGGTATCTGGGGTTTGTAAGGTATGTACATATTATTATCATTGTCAAATTTTGATTTTTCTCTTAATTCACTTGAATTACGGTTTATAGTTTTGGAATGTAAACCAATAAAAATGATTCCATGTCTTCATTCCACATCATTATAATTTTTTTTTCCTTTTTTGTCTTTAACGAAATAATGATGAGGTTCCATAAATAGCACTCCATTACAAATACCACAGAAAGTTCTCTCTTTGTACGTGGAGGCAACAATTTCATGATCAAGGCAGACCAACATATGATATTGGTATGGCAAACCTCTTTGTATACGTGAAGGCAACCTTTAGTATTATGATCAAAATCAATTGATAATACAAGGTAGCAATGAATGGTAGAAACGCCTAATTACTTTAAATGATTCATAATAATGATTACTTAAACTCAACTTCTTTTTTTTTTATAGTCAACTAATATCCCGAAACTATAATTCAACTATTCTGATTTGAGCATTTTTTTTTAATACATAAAAATTTAAATTTAAAATATCTAAATTTGGGGAGAGGGTTGTGATCATTAAACTGTCCCCTTGGGGATGATTCAAGTTTCTTTCAATATAGTTTTTTCCACTTTTAAATTTTAAATCTGAAATTTAATTAAAAAATCTAATATTTTTACCTTGAGTGTGTGTTGTTTACTCAACTTCCTACTTAGCAAGACCATAGAAGAGACCTTTTGTACACAATTTTTTAAAGATAAACATATCATTCTGGAGTTATGGGGGAAAAGCCTTGGTCTCTCGTTTCTCACCCTTCATCGAATGGCATTGAAAAAAAGAGTTATGCTAATTAATGTAATTCGGAATTTGCATCAAATTCAATTTAAGGAAATTTTTCTTTTTTTATTAATAATTATTGGATATTTTAGTGACTCAATCACTGCGAAAGCATATACAATAATTTTCAGAAAAATAAAATAGATTGGGTATAGGGTTACCTCAAGTGTAGAGTCTCCAAAATCGATCGTACGTCTCTCGATTGGATCTCGCGATCAGGATGATGATCACGATGTTAATCGAACCACCATTGCAATACTACGACGACGTAACCCTCAGTCCGGCGATCGTTATGATGGGAAAAATTCTCTACGCAGAATTTTTCTCATGCCCTCATTTTATTCTCTCTCAAGAGAATATTTATTTCTCTTAGGTTGCTTTCATAGCAGTCGAGCATTCTTCATCCTCTCATGAAGATTAACCATCTCACACAAATCAAAAGTCTAGTGAGTCTTTGAGAGAGAATTGGAGTTTTTCTCTTAGGGTGGTTAGTGGGTTAGTGGGTGTTATCCCACTAACCCCATAATTCAAATTTTAAAATTTAAATGCCATGTGGGCATCACTCATAACCAACATCTTCCACTTGTACACGAGAACATTTAATATTTGTCACAAAATTACAACTCATACGATCACATCACCCTGCTAAACTTTCATACACGATTGGATGTCGTGCGACCTGCGAGTACACCTGCAATCAAAGATCTCTCGATGCATCTATTAGGATGATCGAAAAGTCATCATTAGTATCAAAATAACTCGCTGCACCCCAGATCCAAGACTAATTACATCCATCGAGCTACTTTCCTTATCGAAAATAATCCTCAATAAACGCTCGACTATGTATCCACTATTATGCTTACATCTCAACATGGATATGCATAATAGGCATGCCGGTGAATACAACACAATGATGTAATATTAATTGGTCTTCCTTTTTCCAAACTCGAATCTATTAGTCTCAATTCAGCTGTTTTCCTAGACCTGTCTCTCAGACCTCAATTTATCTTCCGGGCCATCGGTAAACAGACTAAAGTAACAACACTGAGCCAAGACTTCTAGAAATAGCCGAAAGTGATAAGGGTATAAGAGATCCCACCCAATGGATCTCGAATCTCACACAGTAGGAACGTGGATCTAAATAATATCAATGTCTCAAATAATACTCCCACT
The DNA here is from genome assembly GCA_037126225.1 of Dillenia turbinata. NCBI lineage: Eukaryota > Viridiplantae > Streptophyta > Magnoliopsida > Dilleniales > Dilleniaceae > Dillenia > Dillenia turbinata. The sequence continues at coordinate 54,347 of JBAMMX010000022.1, forward strand.
ATCCATGGTCGTCATATCACACGCGGTATGAAACGCGTGCCACAGTGTTATTCCTCCATCTTTCAAAAGGCATATGTCAGATTTCTCTAACACTTTGCAGATATGGGACTCAATCTACACATAAAACTTTACCCAAAAATCTCAGAGAGAGTATCTCAAAAATAATATCACTAGTCGCAAGTGATATCTGAGATCTCAAATCTGGCTACTTACAGGCAACATGGATGTGGGTACGTCTATGCTGGTCATATCACATATGACCTCATCCTGAACACATATCAGGGCGACTTATGTTCTAGTGAGGCCACTCTCAAAGCCTCTTACAACTAGAAACTGTTTCATCTCCGTTCACTCAGAGTTGGAGGTGGTCACTCGAGTGAGGGAGTCGACCACGCCTGCCTGACATATCATTTATCATAACATATCACAAAATATATAACAATTAAAATAATGCAATAAATAAGTGACCCAATTATACATACATGTCATATATATAATACAATAAGCATTAGTACAAGATGAGAAATGTCAATACACATGTAAACCCTATGATTCTTATATCTCATACAGGAATCTCCCACAATGGGTTTATTGAAGGGATCAGCCAACACGCTGTATAGTACTGTACTTAATTAGTCACTTCACCCTTCTCGGTGATGTCTCTCATAACGTGGTATTAGGTATCAATGTGTTTGGTCTTACTGTGATACTTAAGGTCTCAAGTATGATTAAGGACGGTCTGATTTTCTCAAATAAATCATCACTGGCCTCCCACTGTTTGCCACAACCCCTAATTGATATGGAAATCTCCGAAACCAAACACTCTCCTGAACTACCACTGAGCATCTCATAAGATCAATCTCTATGGTAGATAAAGATATACAGGTTTGCTTCTTGCTACTCCAAAACAGCAAAACCTGATATTAATTTGCATACATGCAGATCGCCAACCCAGTCGATATCTGAATACCCATCAAAATGCAAATCACCTCCTCCGTAACATAAAGAGAGGTCCGCAATTCTCTCGAGATATCTCGGAATCCTTTCATTGCTCTCCAGTGATCCCTTCTAGGATTTAATCAATACCGAATTACCATACTGACTGCAAAACAAATGTCAGATCATGTACGTAACACTATAAACATCAGACTACCCAACGCACTAGAACAAGGGATTCTACTCATTTTCCTTGTCCTTTTCTAAGTTATAAGGCATATATCAAGAATTAGGCTTTAACCTTTTAGCGATAAGAGTATCTTTATGGTTGCAATCATTCTTCTTGAAGCGCTCGAGAACTCCATTGATGTTGGACTTCTGTGAAAGAGTCAACACCTATCTCGAGCGATCCCTATGGATCTTAATTTCGAGGAAGAACTGAATCTCACCCATGTCCTTCACATCAAGACTCGACAATGTCCACGTCATCGTGGTCATCAGATACTCTCTGTTGTTCCCAGTCAATAGAATGTCATTCACACATAAGGACATGATCACAAAGGAATCAAAAGAACGTAAAAGGTATACGCGATAATTCTCCTCGATTATCACAAAACCGTGAGATATTACCTCCTCATGAAATCTCAAACACCATTGCCTGGATTGATAATTAAGGTCGTATGTCAACTTCCGAAGTCGACAGACCTTATCATCCAGATCTACAAGAATAAAGTCAGATGGTCGTTCTTTGTAGATCTTCTCATCCAAAACTCCCACTCAGGAAGACAGTCGCAACGTCCATCTGGTCTCACTCCAGATCCATGTCCGTGACTATCGCTAAAAGTAAATGGATTGAGGTAATCTCACCCTCAGTCTGAGTGTAACTCTTGGTTATTAGGTGGGCCTTACACCCCTACACCAATCCGTCGGTCTTTTTCTTAATGTTGAGAACCCACATGTTCCCAACAACCCAACTACCCTCAGACAAATCAACTAGATCTCAGATCCCGTTAATTCTCATCAACTCCTCTCACTCATCTATGACCTCAAAACAATGGTCCTCCACAGAACCTTCAAGAGTCTCTAGGACAGTTAAAGGTTTCTCATAATCCTCAAGAGTCACACTGAGAGCCTCTCTCTTAATCGGGAAGCGACAGTTAGGTACGCATTCTCGACTACTCTTAAGAAGAGGTGAAATCTTTTTACCTCTAGATGGATTGCTCCCACTAGGACCGAGCTCCGTAATGGATTTTTGGGTCCTGCCACTGGGATCAGCCAACCACTAGGTTCATCCGTCTCATAGGAGGTAAAGTCCCAATTGATTTCACCTCTCATAGGAAAATCATTTTCAAGAAACTCAGCATCATGAGACTCAATCTCAATAAGAGTGTCGTCCGTATGCTCACCTAGAACACATTCCCCTTGGAGTGTTCTGTGTATCTCATAGAGATACAGCTCCTTTCTCACAAGCCTAACTCGCCATGTAAATGCCAGAAACAATGAACATATGCGACACAACCCCAGAATCTCAAATAGCTAAGGTCAGGCTACCTCCCTGTCCAAAACTCATATAAGGTACTGACTACGGACTTCAATAGAATACGATTGAGGACGTAGGCTGCAGCTAATAACGCATCTCCCCAATGGGAAATGAGTAAATTAGCTTGCACCATCATCGGCCTCACCGTCTCATATAAAGTCATATTCCTCTCTCGCAGCTACTCTACTCTATTGAGTAGCAAAGAATAGTCAGTTTCTCGCAATGCCCTTCTTGAAACAGAGCTTATCAAACAAATACTCGTGCCCTCATTCGGTTCTAAGAGTCTCTACTCTCAAGTCTAACTGATTCTCAACCTCGCCAGTAATCTCCTGAGGCACCTCAATGACTCAAACTTGCGCGAGATCAGATAGACGTAACCGAAATACGTGTAATTGTCTATGAATGTAATAGAGTACCCAACTCCATTTTGGGTTCTCACGTTCATAAGGCCATAGATGTTGGAGTGAACCGACTATAATGGAGTCTCAGCTCTCATTGCAATGTCGAATGGTTTTCTTGTTAGTTTGCCATCTAGGCAAGACTGGTTAGCGGGCCCTACAGACCACTCACTGCCAACCGGTTCATCCTCTTTCACACTAGGAGGATAACAAGAAAAACCATTAAAAGGAATCACTTCCAATGCATATAATCTCTCACGGACCAAAGCAGAACCAATCAATAAATTGTCGTAATTAATGGAAACTATAAAATTTTCAAATTAACAGAGCATATCCTATACTAAAATCAAGTTCCGTCGAACATTCGAAGCGTAAAGAGCATACAGAGTCTAGCATATTTGCAACTCCAACTTGTAAGTGCTACTCCCTCTGATGTCGACAAATGCTCTGTTTCTCTACGTAAATCCTCCCACTTGAGGACTCACTGAGTGGAACTATATAAGCGCTCTCCTATCTTGAGCTACGTGGTCGGTTACTCCCATGTTCATAACCCACGAAGGAGAGAAAACAATGAGCATCTCAAACCATGTAAAGAAGGAAGAGATAATTTCCACTCGTCGTACTCACGAGCGAAATGACTAAGTCTACTACAGATGTAGCACTACACCTTGGTCGTATCCAACTCCTTCTCACTGCGCATTATTATTATCGATTTTCTCAGATGTTTTCTTCTTACCTGAATCTTGAGTCCCACAGGAGTCCTTGCTCGACTCCATCGCATAAGCATGACCCGAGTATGGCTTACTCGCCTCTAGATTCTCCTACTCGAGCTCACTATGTCTATTCACATTAGTGAAAGTACGAATACTTTCGTCGTATATGAAATAAACTTTCATGATTTCTCATGAACCAGGTAAAGAACTGGATCACATCAGTAGTAGAAAACATATCCGAAATGGGCTCAGACACATTCCCCAACTCAGCGACCATACTCGACATTTTTATCAAATGTTACATCATCGTATGATCAACCCTTTCCTTATAAGTTATTAAACTTATAAGTCAGTATCTTCATCTCAGAATCTGTAAGAGCACCACAATGCTCTTTATAAGGTGAGTCAAACCGATAAAGCCGTAGGATATTGTTTATAGACTGGGATCACATAATCGTGCATGCTACTCAAGAAGATTGCCTAACTCGGCCATCATTCCTCTTCCATACACGTAATGTCTCGTAATCTCATCTCTTTGAGGTGTGGTACTCTCCCTGGAGTCCACCATCTCACGCCTCAAAATTTTAATTAGATATTGTCCCTCGAGAATAAATTGAATCTACTAGTAAAAAATTTCATAATTATCACAATTCAATTTTATCTCCCTTACAAAGATCTAATACGACAATTTTAGAAGCAGTCATAGAGATAATCGTGACTTGTGATGTTTATTCTCACATTTTGTACACTCTACGAATCAACAAAATCCAAATGATTCGAATACAGACCACAAAATGAGCGTATGAATCAACATACACCATACACCACAATCCGGGATTGCATCTCACCATTCAGACTAGGATTCAATACACAAAAACCTATAAAAAGTCACTTTTATGGATGTGAAACCTTCAAAAAATGAAAAAAAAATTCAATTCTAGGCAGCCTCACTCGCTGCTGGTGGTCCCACGGGTAGCCACGCGCCAGCAGCGCGTCCCTACGCTCCCTCACGCACCGGGGACAGCTTCTGGCGCGTGCCAGACGCGTAGTGTGTCTGGCCACGCGCCCGCACGTGCCAGACTCGCAGGCGCGCAGGTCACGTGCTTGCACGCATGCGACCCACGTGCGCGGGTCGGAACCAAAAACCCGGTCCGGATCCGGTCACAGTCGGTTACGGGTCGAGGGGACATGTGTCCGGGTCGTAACCAACCTGGACGGCCCGACTAGTTCACGCACCTTCCTCGCCGTGAACCTCACGCACCTGACCTCCTTTGCTCCACGCTCTACCCGCGTGCATGTAGTGCATGCGCCAGCGGGTTGGAGCGTTTCGTCTTCGCCCGACGATCTCTGTAACCGGGTCCTTCGACCCAATTGCCGGAAATACCCATTTCTGGCATCGTTTTCACCAAATTTACTATGGAATCTCTAATTCCAATTATTCTAAATATCCTTGACTCGATTTTTGGAATAATCTCGCCCTAAATTCAACGTATTTCGGATCCAAAATTTCGGCCCTTCGCGGTCAATTTTGAAACCCAATTTTTCGACATCAATAATATACAATATATATATCAAAACGAAGAGCATGAATAGAAGAACACAGATCTATAATTTTTATGCACTGATTTGTCCTAAAACTCGACAAATCTGGGGTTGAATGGTTCGGTCACTATTCACGAACGAAACTTTCAATCGGAATTTTTTTCGCTTAAACGTGCTCAAAAAATTACGAAAAAATTATTTTCGTATTCTACAGATCATGGGTAACACAGCGGTGTTCTCGGATTCATGAAATTCATCCGTGATCCGAACCCAAAATTTTTATACCCTATATTTTTATACCCGAAAATAAATCCAAAAATTATTTTTAATAATCCAACGTATGCTCTGTTACCAATGTTGGATATTTTAGTGATTCACATACACAGCGGAAGCATAAACAATAATTTTCAAAAAAAATAAAATAGATCGGGTATAGAGTTACCTCAAGTGTAGAGTCTCCAAAATCGATCGTACGTCTCTTGATCGAATCTCGCAGTCGGAATGGTGATCATGATGTTAATCAAATCACCACCGCAATATCACGACGCCACAACCCTCAGTCCGGCAATCGTTGTGACGGAAAAAATTCCCTACACGGAATTTTTCTCGTGCTCTCATTTTATTCTCTCTCAAGAGAATATTTATTTCTCTCTCTAGGTTGCTCTCATAGCAGTCAGCCATTCTTCATCCTCTCAGGAAGATTAACCATCTCACACAAATCAAAAGTCCAGTGAGTCTGGGAAAGAGAATCGGAGTTTTTCTCTTAGGGTGGTTAGTGGGTTTGTGGGTGTTATCCCACTAACCCCATAATTCAAATTTTAAAATTTAAAATGCCACGTGGGCATCACTCATAACCAACAATAATTCAACCAATAAGAAGTAAGATGGCCTTCCAAAATACCAAACCCTAAATATTAACATTGATTCTTGTAAACAACATAAACTTGATAAATCAGTCCATGGAGCAGCCTATTAGTTTCTTGAAATCTCATGCTTGTTTGTATTCTTTTGGGTTCGAGGGTTGGAGTTCAACTTATAAAAGAACATTTGGAGTCCTACATAAGCTTTTTTAAGAAAATTGTCTATCTTTTTACATTAGATTAAAATTGATGAGGGCAACTTTTGTGAAAGTTTCTCAACAATTGGAGCGCTTAAGAAGGAGTTAACAGGTTCATGATTCTCAACAAGCTACATGACAACATAATAGAACTATAATACCTATGTGTAAATGTACTGACTCTCTTAACAAAGTTGATCTCGGGTTTAAAATTTAAGAATAAAAAAGATTATGTTGAGAAAATTCTCTTCTAAATTGGGTCCAATGCTAGAATCGGATTAGCCATAATATAGTTCTGGATACTTATGGTTTATAAAAAAAAAAATTAATAGAACTATAATAAATTTTACTCATCATATTATATTTACAAATTAGAAAATAAATTATACAAGTTTATATGTTTAATTACTCATAATGATTTTTTTTATTAAGGCGAATCCAATACGTTTAGACAGATTGTCTCTCTATCTGCTATCACATCAACACTATCAAAAAACTCACTTTTAGCGACGGAAATTAGCGACGGATTATTATCCGTCGCTAATTAGCGACAAAATTCGGATGGATTAGTGACGGATAATTTAACGATGAAATTAGAGATAGAAAAATCCGTTGAAAAAAAATCCGTCGCTAATCTGTCGCTAATTTTAACGACGGAAATATTTTCATCAGTAATCCGGTGTTAAAAATTGAAAAAAAAATTCTGAAAAATTAGCGACGAAATTAAAGACAAAAAAATCCATCAGAAATAATTCTGTCGCTACTCCGTCGCTGGGCTGTTATACCTTACATATATGTAAAATATCATTTTATATTTTTTTTTCATTTCTCTTTTGTTGTATGAAAAAAAAAAAGAATAAAATAACAAAATAACTAAAAATACAAAAAAAAAGAATAAATAGAGGATGGTTCCATGGCCCTCCTATTTTTGAATTTTTTATTTTCTATTTTTATTTTTTTATTTTGTTTTTTATTCATTTTATTGTATTTTTTTATTTTTTATTCTTTTATCATTTTTATTCTATTAACCCTTTTCTTATTAGTTAAAAATAATTTAAAAAAAAATAAGCATGGAGGGCGGTCTATTTTTGATTTTTTTTTTCTTTTTTTTTCTTTTTTTGATTTTATTTTTTATTCATTTTATTGTGTTTTATTTATTTTTTATTCTTTTATAATTTTTATTCTTTTAATCTTTTTTTTATTAGTTTAAAATAATTAAAAAATAAAACAAAAAATACGCATGGAGGGTGGTTCCACACCCTCCAATTTTTGAATTTTTTTAATTTTTTTATTTTGTTTTTTATTCATTTTATTGTATTTTATTTATTTTTTATTCTTTTATCAATTTTATTCTTTTAACCCTTTTTTATTAGTTTAAAATAATTAAAAAAAAAAAACAAAACAAAAAAAGCATGGAGGGCGGTTCCACCACCCTCCTATTTTTGAATTTTTTTATTTTATTTTTTTATTTTATTTTTTATTCATTTTATTGTATTTTATTTATTTTTTATTCTTTTATTATTTTTATTCTTTTAACCCTTTTTTATTAGTTTAAAATAATTAAAAAAAAAACAAAAAAAAAGCATTGAGGGCGGTTCCACCGCCCTCCTATTTTTGAATTTTTTTATTTTCTTTTTTTGATTTTTTTGATTTTGTTTTTTATTCATTTTATTATATTTTATTTATTTATTATTCTTTTATCATTTTTATTCTTTTAACTTTTTTTATTAGTTTAAAATAATTAAAAAAATAAAACAAATAAACAAATAAAAAGAGCATGGAGGGCAGTTCCTCGGCCCTCCTATTTTTGAATTTTTTTATTTTCTTTTTCTATTTTTTTTTGTTTTTTATTCATTTTATTGTATTTTATTTGTTTTTCATTCTTTATCATTTTTATTCTTTTTTTATTAGTCTAAAATAATTTTAAAAAAAAACATAGAGGGCGGTTCCACTGGCAGTGGAACTGCCCTCCTATTTTCAATTTTTTTTTTTATTTTGTTTCTTTATTTTTTATTTTTTCTTTATTTTGTTTTTTATTTATTTTATTCTATTTTATTTGTTTTTTATTTTTTTGTCCTTTTTTTATTAGTTTAAAATAATTAAAAAATGAAAACAAATACAAAAAAAAAGTAAACATAGAGGCGGTTCCACCACTCATGTACGCGGTGGAACCGCCCTTTTTTGTTTTTTTTTTGTTTTTAATTATTTTGTATTTTTTATTTTTTATTATTTTATTTTTTATTTTTTTATTTTTTTATATTTTTATCACTACCATTATATTACTATTAATTACCCTAAACCAAATTTACCATTATCATACAAAAAATAAAAAAATACAAAAATAAAAATACAAAATAAAAAAAAAAATAAAAGTAGGAGGGCGGTTCGACCGTGCATGTGTCGCGGTGAAACCGCCCTTATTCTTTTTTCTAGTTTTTTTTTCTTTTGTTTTTTAATTATTTTATGTTTTTATTAAATATAATTTTATATTTTTATTAAATATATTTTTTTATTAAATATAATTTTTTGTTTTTATTAAATATAATTTTGTATTTTTATTAAATATAATTTTGTGTTTTTATTAAATATAATTTTGCATTTTTATTAAATATTATTTTGTGTTTTTATTAAATATAATTTTTTTTATTAAATATAATTTTGTATTTTTATTAAATATAATTTTTTGTTTTTATTAAATATTATTTTTTTATTAAATATTATTTTGTGATTTTATTAAATATAATTTTTTGTTTTTATTAAATATAATTTTGTATTTTTATTAAATATAATTTTATGTTTTTATTAAATATAATTTTATATTTTTAAAATATAATTTAATGTTTTTATTAAATAAAATTTTATATTTTTTTAATTTACGGTATTGTATTTTTAATATTCAGAGTTAGAAATAAAGTTTAAAATTTGAAAAAAAATAAACTAATAACACAAAGGTGATGGTGGTATGGTGGTTAAGGTTCTCAATATCTCTCTCCCACACCTAGGTTCAAATCTGGGTGTGAGCATTTTTACAACAAATTAAAAGAAGGTCGGGCTCGGGACAGTGGGCAGGCGGGCCGGGCCCAAGACAGGTGCTTGTGTGGGAGGCGTGTCGGCTCGGTCTCTCGGGCACGTACACTGGGTACTTGGTTCTTGCTCAGTTCTCAGTTCAGCGACGGAAATATTTCGTCAGTAATTTAGGAATAATTAAAAAAAATAAAAAATTAAATTAGCGACGGATTATTATTTCCATCGCTAATAATTTAGGAATAATTAAAAAAAATTATCCGACGATTATTAACGACGAAAATATTTCCATCGCTAATCTATCACTAATTAACGACGGATTAGCGATGATTTTTTTAGCAACGAAAAATTTCGTCGCTAATACTTTTATTGATGGAAATTTGAGTATCAGTAACGGATATTTCTGTCGCTAATATCCATGTTTCTTGTAGTGCAATGGCGCTGTTATTAAAGTTTAATTCATTTATTTCTTCAGTTGATCATCTTGCTAATATTCTTACTAATTTTCATTTTGTTGGTTGTTTCTATGACTTGATTTTCATTTTAAAATTGGTTTTTCTGTGCTATTTTAAATGTATAGAGAAATTAAATAATATTAGAATAATATTTTAAACTCTATGTTAAGGTTAAGACTTTTATTTTTCTTGTGTAAATGGTCTCTTCGTATAATTTGTATCCATGGATTATATATTTTACTCTCTTAATTATTTTTATTTTTCCTAACATATATATGAAATCCAAAATATTTTTCCATATTTTCTTCGTATAATTCATATTTTTGCTAATATATATAGAATGCCGAACAATTATTTTATTACTAATTTTACTCATAATTTTTATTTCCATGTGAATCTATTTTTCAAGCTGATGTATTGATTTGGGGACTTAATTTATCCATTTTCACGAGAGGCAAATTCAAGGAAAAAAGCTTTGACGATTTTGATAAGAAAAAATAAATAAATAAAATAAGAACCAGCTTCTACCCATATCTAGGAGTGATCTTCGCCTTTTTTATTTTTGGTTACAAAAAGGCACACAAAAGCTAGATTCTAAAGTATTACAGAACAACACACCGTGCTAGGAAGGAAGAAAAACTCATGAAAATCGGGAGATAAAGAAGGTCCAAGTTTGGCCGGAACATCCGCACAAGATTTGCCTCGTAAGGCACAAAAAGGACCTTATGCACTCGCGTGCAGGGAATGAACTTTTGGCATTCTTGAAGAATATGCAAGTTTGGATGACGTTAAAGGTGGATTTCGACTCCATATATTCTGACTCCTTTTATTTGAACGGTTATTTTGAAAAATAATTTAAAACTTGTAAAACCTGCAAAACAGCGGTTTTCGGTAGAAATGAAATAAACTGAGAGTGAGTGAGAGAGAGAGAGAGCTGATAGCCCTATGACTTGTATATCAAGAGTCTGGTCTCAGAGAGCGTACTTGAGTTTCGGCATGTTGAAGGTTTATATATGTGGGTGCCATAAGAGCAGTGTGTGTCCGGGATGTTGTAACCCTAATTTCTTTGTAAAGAAATCCAGAGATCTTGGAATTTCGTAGTTGAATATTCTTAAAAAATTTGTGATTTTTATCATTTAAGAAGTTTAACAATAAGGGGAGATTTCTTCCCTTATCAATAAAATTTCAAAGGTCTTTCAAAGGTCTCCTTCCTCAATTGGGAAGCGCATGTGTTATCCTCTACCAATAAGAGTGATGATTTTCCCCTTGTGATTGTGATAGGGGCAATATTGCCTCTAGTATACCGAAGACCTTAGAAGGTCACAGATTGGTTAAATTATTACCAATGGTAATTGTTTTGTGAATCGTGTAGGGTGAGTCGAGCCATATCCAACCTTCGGGGAGATTGATCCCCTGCTTGTTAACTCACCCAGACGTAACATATCTCTTTAGATTGTGGGCTTCGCAGAATTAAACATCATTGCATTGGGCCCTTTAACTGTGTCTCATCATTTATGCCCAATTCGTGGTGTCATTTCTAAGAAGGGCGCCATGAGTAAGACTATCGAAAAGGCGTAAAACTTTTATTGCAATATGTGCTGCTTCAGTTCTTGCAAATCATCATTAGCATGCCTTATAAGGTCAAATATTTGAGTGTATCGGATACTTTCATATCTTTTTTTTTCTTCGTAGGCCACCCACTTTTCGTATAACAGTTTTCTTTGGAAAAATGCTGAAGTGTTCTTCTTCTCCGTCTCATCAAAGTATCAATGACATAAGAAGTATAATGACTAAAGAAGAACACCGAGAAGTTCAAGCTGATATGCTGCTGAGAAGCAATTACATACTAGTATCGACTACAGAGAAGGACAGGGCGAGTGGGCACCAGAGGGTTGTGTCCCGATATACAAACAATCCGTAAAGTATAATCTAAAAATCTCATACGCATTTGAGGAAGTGATATGCTATTAAAATATTTATCCCACATTGCTCCTCCCGAGCACCTGGCGCTTGGTGGTCGTAGTGATTTCTTTGTTGGGTTTTTGTCGCCTTCGTTTTGATTTAGAGATTCTGGCGGTCCTTTTTTCATTGGTGAGGTGTGAAAGTAAGGGTTTCACCCAGGGTTGGTACAAGTTGCAAACCCATCACGAGTCCAACTGGAAGTTTTAGTACAATGAATTGAAGGATAAGCACTGGATGCACAAGTATTTCTTCATGAAGTTTTTGAATAAGGATATCATGTTAGTGTCACCTAGCACCGATCAGATACCATTACTGAGGGTAAAACCTCTGACACCTTCTCGTCATTCTCATTTCTTGCAATCCATTGGCTACCACTGCGAGTTTACTCAACAGAATATTTAGGTGGACTCTCTTGTAGAGGATCAAATGTTGTCTTTGGCGGGCCTATTGATTAACAAAAAGAGAAAAATCGATAGGCCTGTTCTGTTGGTAAGGAAAGAATTGGTCGACGTTTTGACCTCTATAAGGGATACCATTTTGAAAGAAGTTTCGACCACTAAGCAAGTGAGGCCAAATGCTAAAAGGTCTTCAGAGGAAGTCAATGAATCTCCTAGAGCTCGGCCACCGAAAGTCTCCTCCCCTTCATTGAAGAGGAGGAAAGTTCAAAAGCCTGAACCGTTTGCAGAGGAGGGGGATCCGAAGAGGCTAGGGAGTGTACATCCCGCACAGCATCGAGCCATTCTGAGCCGATGAAGGCAAGATCAAAGAGGGCCGATAGTTTGTCATTTGACGCATCCTCATCAATAGGATATGTTGATAAAGGCGTCCCGACGAGGAAAGTTCCCAAAATGGAAGAACTGGCAGATGTTTCCACTCCAATGATGTAGGAGTAACCATCAAAGGAGTCAAATATTCTTGCTACCCCCATGAGTGAGATGCTTGGGCAATCACTCGCGAAGCCCCAATTCTCTTCACACGGGGGAGCAAACAAGGCTACTCTTCTTCTGCCTATTCTTGTCAGGTCATTCAGTGGACAAAAGGATTTACAGAGTGAGGGATCAGTCGCTATTTATGTAGGGGCTATTGGTACAACTGCGTTGACACTGTTGAGGTGTCTCAATTGGCCGAGCGGTTGATTTTCATAATTCTGGGTTGGAATTAAATAAGATGTCTCAAGAGCAGATTAACAAAACTCTTCAATCTCTTATCCTAACAATATTATTTCCCAGCTGAGCTTGTTTTGTTTGTTTTCATCTAACCTTGACTGACTCAATTTCTCCTTCGTAGGCTACCGTTGTAACGGAACTCTAGATGCAACGAAGGAAGTGGTCAGAAAAGAACATCAACTAGTTGGATGATCAGATCCTTGCACTACAAGATGCACTTAAGCAGAGGGAGAATGATACTGAGGCAGAAAAAGTCTCAAACGTTTTGCTCACTAAAAAGAATGAGAAGATCGAGTGTTTGTAACGAGAATTGGCCTTTTCACAAAAGCACTGCAGAGAACTAAAAGTAGATGCACAGCTCCGCAAGGCAAGTCTGACGACTACTGAAATGTTAGTCCAATTACGGGAGGGTCTCACTGAGTGGCAGAATAGAAGATAGCTGAGCTTGAGGGATCCATTATTAGGGATGCTGCGGCTGTTAGGCACTCCCAATACAGGTTGCTCGAAGTATTAAAGTGTGCCGAGGAGATAGCTTGCCATGTCAGTCTATACGAAGCTTTGCCTCCTATTGAGGAGACAGTGAACTAAGAGGCAATGGGCCAAGGTTTGGTCCCTACTAATCCGGTGCGTGGCCTCATTGAATCGACTATAGCTCAAACAATTGTAGAGCCCTCCTCTTTGGAGGTTTTAGCACTTCCCTCGTTCCCCCTGACTCGATGTAATTTCTGAACTATGGAATTTTTAATCAAGGAATCTTTTGCATTGTTGTGTCACATGTATGCTTCATGGGGAGTGCTTCCCTTTTATCTACATGCTTTCAGTAGAGTTCATTATAGTTTCTGAATAGGTTGGTTGAGGAAAAGGCTTTCATTGACCCCATAATGTACCATTTTTGTTAAAAAGACAATCGATGAAGCGGGATGTAGTTATCCCTCTGGGAGTCAAGTCCTTATCGCTACTTCTTTGCCCTCTTATAGGGTCAATTCGTCGATTAGTCTTACTCAATGAATCCCATGTGTCAAATAGCCTAGATATTATTTGTTAGCAAGGAGGTGTGTGTCTTCAAATCTCGTCGGTAATATTTCAATTAGAGATAACACTTTTTAGTAAAAAGCCAAGGTGGTCAATGCATCATAGGGCCATTCAATGAGATTGATATATCAGGGCGACAGAAGCCCATTCGGAGAGATAGATTCTAATGATAGGTCGAGACAACATAAACCCATTCATAGAGGTAAATCTGACCTAAACCCGTTCGGGGAGATAAATCCCAATGATAGGTTAGAGCGACATGGCCACGTTTGGGGGGATAGATCCCAATGATAAGTTAGGATGACGTAACCTCATTCGGGAAGGTAAATCTCAACAATAAGTCAGGGTGGTATAGACTCATAATGGATAGATCCCAACGATAGGTCAAGACGACATAAATCCATTCGGGGAGGTAGATCCTAACGATAGGTTAGGGCCACATAGACCAGTTTGAAGAGATGGATCCCAATGATAAATCTTGGCGATATTGGCCCATTCGGGGAGATGGATCCCAACGATAGGTCAAAGTGACATAGTCCTTTCAGAGAGATAAATCCCAATGATAGGTCAGGGCAACATAAGCCCATTTGAGGAAATAGATCCCAATGATAGGTCAAGGCGACATAAACCCGTTCGAGAAGGTAAATTCCAATGATAGATCAGACCGATATAGGTCCGTTCGGAGAGATAGATCTTAATGATAGTTCTCATTTGATGATTTAATTTAGCATAATCAGTTCATTAGAATGCGTTGTCATGAAAGGAGGTCGGTAACAAGTAAATTGAATGCAAACATTAAACTTCTAGAACCGTTCACTATGAGACACCATGGAAACAATCGCTAAAATAGAAAAGTTCAGAGTTTAGTTGGGGTGGAGTGTAGGAAGCTCTAAGTCATAAGTTGAAAAATACTGGCAGGAATATAAGACTCATGCAGAGATTGTTTGTCATAAATCTGGAGGACTACTCCATCTGATCTATTATGTGGTGGCCAAACGATGGGCTGGTCATTTGGTTGATTCTCCCACGACGGATTATGCTAATCGGGGGAGGGCATATTCCTCCCTTGCATGTTGATGAATCTTTGGAGCTTTCTGCTTTGGACCAAGAATTCTAGCTCGTCTTTGAGTTTTCTACACTCGTCAGTCAGGTGGTCGTAATCTTGATGGAAGTGACAGTATTTAGTCCTATCTTTCTTGGAATCTTCTATAGAACGAGGGGGCCACCTAATGTATAGCTTGTTCTTAATCTGGAATAAGACCTGACTAGGGGTCTCGTTCAGAGGGATATAGGTATTGAACCTTTGTTAAGGTGGGAGCTCTTGTTGGTTTTTCTTCGAAAAAGGCTGTCAAGGAGACCGACTACTCTCTCTTTGGGACGATTAGTTTCTTCGTTGATCAAACGCTTCGACATCTTCTGTTGCGATGTACTTTTCAACACGGGCATAGAACTCTTGGATAGTAGAATGGAGGTTATTAGTGATAGAGGTTTTCATGCTCAAAGGGCGCAATCCAGTAAGTAGCATGGCTAGCGCTATAAAATGGTCCAAGGCTGGAACCTTTATCATTTTAGCCTTGAACTTATCCAAAAAGTCTCTCAAGGGTTCATCGTCCCTTTGCCATAGTAACATTAAAGAAGTGGACTTTCTCTTAGCCCCCGGCTATGAAATGAGCCTCAAACTACTGTCAAAACTGAGAGAAACTCTTGATGCTGAGTAGTGGTAGAGAGTTGAACTACATTAATGCATTGCCTTTGAGGGTAGTGAAAAAGTGCTTGCACATAATGGTGTCTATCATGTCTCTTGAATTCATTACCGTTACAAAGTGAGCTGCGTAGTCACGAGAGTCAGTTGCACTATCATACCTCTCACAGAAAGCAGAAATATATCACAAGGCACTTGTTCTAAAAAAAATTAAGATCAAAGGGTAACATATCGAGAGGATAAGGGGGAGCATCATTCCTTCTGGTATTGGCTTGTTTGAGTTCATCAGTGATGAGTTGTTCGACTTATCTTCTCAGGCCATTAGGATTGTAACGAGAGGTCATTGATAGCTCGTAGTTTAATCGAGGTGCAAAGCGTAGCAAGCGTGCCTGCCCAAATTCTCCTGAAAGGATTGTCCCTCTGGTCTGATAGCACGACTGAGTCCCTCCAGCTACTTGCTCATATTCTATATTCTATACTCCAACATTTTCCGATTAAGGACGATGGACTTGGTTTGGGGATACTAGCATAGGGGGAACAACCAGATGTTCTTGAAGTGCGGGTTGCGGAATCTGCTTCAGACATGAGGGTTGAGAATGAACGGCACAGTTATCAATGGGGTGAGTGGGTGCCATTGGCAGATTGGCATCAATCGAGGTAGCGGTATGTCCATCCGCGACGGATGAAGCCTTCGAGATAGTTCTGGTTCTCCTCTTTAGAGGGATGATTGTTCGGTGACTCAGAATGTTTGTTAAAATTGCTTTAGTTTTTTTCCACAGACGATATCAATCTGTTGGAAGTAAGTTTCGGCTTCACAAATTCTGACTTCTTTTGACTCAAACGGTTGCTTCAAGAGATGATTCAAAACCTGCAAAAGACTGTCAGAGGATACTCTGATGCGGGAGGCTCCGACACTCAAGTCACAAAAAGAAATTTTTGGTATGAATAAAGTAGATTCAGAGCGAGAGAGAGAGAGAGAGAGAGAGAGAGAGAGCTGATAGTCCTGTGACTTGTCTGTTAAGTGTCTGGTTTTAAAAAGCGTACCTGGGTTTCGATATGCCAAAAACTTATATATGTGGGTGCCATAAGAGCCATGTGTGTTTAGGGCATGGTAACCCTAGTTTTCTTATGAAGAAATCCGAAGATCTCGGGATTCCATCGTTTAATATTCTTAGAAGATTTATATTATTTATCACTTAGGAAGTCTAACAATACAGAGATATTTCTTTCCTTATCAATAAGATTTCAAAGGTCTCTTTCCTCAATTAGAAAACGCCTATGTTATTCTCTACTGATAGGAGTGATGATTTTCCCCTTGCCGATACGGTAGGGATGATGTTGCCTCTAATGTACCGAAAACCTTAAAAGATCACAGATCGGTTAAATTATTGTCGATGATAATTTTTCGATGAGTCAGGTCGGGTGAGTAGGGCGATATCCACCATTTAAAAAATTTGATTCTTATTTATTGACACGTCTAATCGTAACATGCATCTTTAGATAGTAGGCTTCACTTACATTGGACCGTTTGATCGTGTCCCATCAAATGAGTAGGGTTCACATTAGAAGATAGAAATGACACAAGACACAAGATCAACTGAGTCGGTGTCTAGGGTGGCTGAAAATAATTGTTTATGGAGCAACATAAGATTCCCCTCACAGACAATACATCACGAATTAAACCAACAGTTCTAGCCACACAAGACTGAACTCGACGAACCATCCATATTTAGTTGCGATCTTTGCTTGTGGTGTTTCTTTTTTTTAATTATTATTATTTTACAAATATTTCATGTTACGGCCAGAAATAGAAAGTAAATTTTTTTTGAATAAAAGATATAAAGCTAAAATAAGGAACTGATTAATAAGGATAGAACAATCGTGCAAATCTTAAAAGTAAATTAGATATTTTATAAAATTAATCTTTATAAAATATTTAAGATAAATAAATTAATTTAGTACCCCAACTACGTGCAATTATTAAAAATAATTTGAACCCTAAAAATAGGATAGCCGCAAAAGGGGTTAATTTTACGAAAACAAATAATTTAAGGGTTAGTATCGAATAAAATTAAAAGTAAAAGGGGTTGAATTTGGTAGTTCCTGAATTAATTAGCAGCTCTTTTTCAATGCTCGTGCATTATACCTTTTAATTTGATAAATTTGGCATATTTTGCATATTCGTATTAATAGGCTCCGTGAGAGCTTTTGAGAGAGAGAGGTGTCTCGTGAAGCAGCAGGGTAATGAAAGAGAGAAGAAGATCAAAGAAAATTAAAAGCTCTCTCTCTCTCTCTCTCTCTCTCTCTCTCCCTCCCGCTGTCTCTCTCTAAAACAGAAACAAACACTCACATTCATTCTTTGCTTACTTCTTTTAAATCACGAGATCCCCCCTCTCACCCACTTTTCCTCTCTCTCCCTCTCTCTCTCTACATGTCGTCTTCTTTTCATAAGCCTCTTTCTATCTCCATTCTTTGGGAAACCAAGATCTTAATCTAACAACTACAACAACAACAACCTTAGTAACAGAAAACAAAGAAAGAGAGACATTACTTTTGTGGGAAAATACCAAACCAATATGTCTGACATTGGGAAGCACTTGGACGATATGAGCATTCGCTCACTCTCAAATCGCTTTTACGATTCAGTCACTTGCGAAATCAACAAACTAGACTTCAAAGAGCTCGATCTGGGCTCTCCTATCTCTCCATTACCAACCCGAATCAGCTCTGCATCTGCGACTAGCAGTTCCAGCTCCTCTGGTTCACTCTCCGGCAAAACTAGCTCAATCCCACTTGTCAAAACACCAAATGGGTCCTCAAAAAACCTATCAGACGAGCTCTCAGCAGCCTCAGATGCTCTCCGATCTGCATCAAACAGCCGCAATTCGAAGCCGGGACATCGCAGATCGAATTCCGCCTCATACCCTTTAATCTACTCTGGTTCAACTTTCACCAGCCCTTCTGGGTCTGCTACTAATCCTACTAGTCAATCCGTTTCATCTGCTAATATGAATTTGCTTCCTAGTGGCAACATTTGCCCATCTGGGAAGATTTTGAAAACTGGGTTTGCCGCAAAAAGCTCTCCTAGACCAGAGATTTTGGGGTCTGGCACCGGAAACTATGGCCATGGTAGCATAATGCGAGGTGGCAGTGGAGGTGGAGGTGGAGGAGGAGGAGGGAAAATGATGGGGACAAGTGATCCGGAAGAAGTGAAGAAAGTGGGAAATGAGATGTATAAGAGAGGGAATTTTGTGGAGGCATTAAGTATGTATGATAAGGCTATTACAATGTCACCGGAGAATGCAGCATATCGGAGTAATAGGGCAGCGGCTTTGACAGCGCTCGGGCGGTTTGGGGAGGCTGTGAGGGAGTGTGAGGAAGCTTTGAGGTTGGATCCTGGGTATGGAAGGGCTCATCAGAGATTGGGGGGCTTATTTCTGAGGTTAGTGTTGGAATGCGTTTGTTTGATTTGATACGTTGTTATTTAAGATGGTATACAAATATTTTTTCGTAATATTTGGGCTTGAATTGGATCTAATTATTGTGGGTTATTAGTCTTTATAGATTTGATTTGTTGGTTTGTGGATTCCTCTCATTGGTTTGGTTTGAGTGGTTGAGACTGCTGGTCGTTGAGCTATCTAACTTCATGAGATTTTTGTACTCAGTTTTGGAACTAAATTTTGAAATTAATTTCTTTGACTAATGATTGCTATTTGTTGTGTTGTCTGTATTACTAGTAGTTCTTTTTAATTTGGAAATGACTTGCTGAGTGATTTGATCCAAATGACCAGAGTTCTCTTCTAGCTGCCTGTTCTTTGAGTAATGGTTTACTGGGATTTCACCTTTGCTAGATGAAGACTTATGAGATCTTATGATCAATCTGCATCAGAATTAGGCTCTCATGTTGTAGTTCTTCCCATTCCTAAAGTATAAAAAGTTTGTATTGTGATTCATTTACCCTTCTTCAAATTGATATTATATTACAGGTTAGGCCAAGTTGAAAATGCTCGGTGTCACCTTTCTTATTCCGCACAGCAATCTGATTCAGCTGACTTGCAGAAGTTGCAATGCATAGAGAAGCATTTAAACCGATGTTCTGATGCCCGAAAAATTGGTGATTGGAAGAGTGCTTTAAGGGAGTGTGATGTTGCTATTGTAGCTGGAGCTGAATCATCACCGCAGGTATAATTATGTCATTTGAGTCTCTTTATATGTCTGAGATAGATTGCCTGATCAATTTAGTTTGTTAAATCTACAGCTCCTTGCCTGTAAAGCAGAAGCATTTTTGAAGCTTCACCAACTTGAGGAAGCCGAGTCCAACATGTCAAAAGTTCACAATTTGGAATCATATCCAGCTTCCTGCTCACAAACCAAGTTCTTCAGCATGCTTTTTGAGGTTTATGCCTTGTATGTTAAAGCACAAATTGAGATGGCACTAGGAAGGTGAGTAGGATTCAATGTTGCAGAGGAAAGACATCGGTGTTCTTTTTTCTGAATTAAAAGGGTTTATTTCTGATAATGCAAGTGATGGCATGTGCTTGGTTATGGATTCACTAACTGGTTTTCTGTAAATACCTAGAGTTTATTTCTATAATTTATACCTTCATCCTGGAGATTGAAGATTGCTAGCATTATTTTTCCCTGACATAATTGCAAGAGTAGTGAGATAACGGGAAGATTTTATCCAGCAGTACATTTTATGGTAAACACGTGTTCTCAAGACAAACTATGGTATTTCACAGAAAATTATTTTTATTGTCTTCTTACATTTGTGGGTTAGAAAGTACTCACGTAGTATTCTAATTATAGTTATGATGAGAGTTCTCTCTATAATATTATTGCTCTGATTGCGAAGTCTGTGATAGTTTGAGTGATCAAAATACGAGAATGGGAAAATGAAGACACAAATCCAACCAGTTTCTGGATATATTGTAGGTTTGACAGTGCAGTTGCAGCAGCAGAAAAGGCTGCCCTAATTGATTATGGTAACATTGAAGTTGCAATCATGCTGAATAATGTGAAGCTGGTTGCAAGAGCTCGTGCTCATGGAAATGACCTTTTCAGCTTAGGAAAATTTGCCGAAGCATGCTCAGCCTACAGTGAAGGGCTCAAGTATGATTCCTCGAATTCTGTTCTCTTCTGTAATAGAGCTGCTTGTTGGTCTAAGCTAGGATCGTGGGAACAATCTGTTGAAGACTGCAACCAAGCCCTTAAGATCCAGCCAAATTATACTAAGGCTCTTCTCCGTAGAGCTGCATCAAATGGAAAGGTGAATTGGTTTACAATTGATGCAGATTTATTTAGTTACTTCTTGATTCTTTTTGCTGTAACGTGTTTTTAGCTTGTTTTGTGCCTTATTTTAGAAGCATATTTTTTTGTTGGATGTTGTAGCTGGAGAGATGGGCAGAAGCCATAAAGGACTATGAGATCCTAAGGAGGGAGCTCCCGGGAGATAATGATGTTGCTGAATCTCTACTCAATGCGCAAGTTGCCTTAAAGAAATTGCGCAAGGGAGAGAGTCAGAACACAAAACTTGGTGGGTGGCTTAAGAAACTTTCAGGCCTTGATCGGTTCAAAGCTGCTATTTCCTCACCAGGTTAGCGTTAATGCTTTCAAATCTTTTTAATTTAATCGCATTTCCTTCTCTCCAGATATACATATATTTTCTAACTCCCTCATCTTATACATTTCCAGGCATTTCAATAGTTCATTTTAAAGCAGCATCCGACCAGCAATGCGAGCAGATATCTCCATTCGTAGACACGCTGTCTGCTCAACATCCCTCCATAAATTTTCTCAAGGTACTAGCATCATTATATATACCGAAACATTGTTCAATCCATGGCTTAAAGTTAGGTTATCATGAACATGGTTGTTAAACTAGGACCTTGATCAGTTTCAACAGTAAGATCATAGGATCAACCTAAGAATCTGAATATAAGCATTTATGAAATCATAAGATTTTACAAGTCAAGTCAGAATTTTGACGACTATAACTTCAAGTTCAATTGTATAAATGATAGCTAAGGTCATGTTTGTGTCTGTTGAAGGTGGATGTGGAGGAAAGTCCGGCAATAGCGAAAGCTGAGAGCATAAATATTGTTCCAACATTTAAAATATACAAGAACGGGTGCAAGGTGAAGGAGATGATATGTCCAAGCAGTCAGGCCTTGGAACATTCTGCGAGGCATTTCGGACTCTAGAAACCATGTTATGTCATCGTGTGAGGCTTCCCAGCACCTATCTATAGTCAGTCGGTCATTCTTCATTACTACAGAAATTACCAATTTTTTCTTCTGTGACGTAAAGAAAGCACATATTGTTATAGAGTTTTAGAGAGATAGAGATCATTAATTAGATCACCATTTATTTATGTATTCTTTCCATTGCAAAACAAATTCTTTAATGGTTTCAAATTAGTCCATATTCGATTTTCTATTATGGTCATCAAGTATATATTTTCCTCCCGTTCCGCCTTCCGTCTTTTCCCATTTTTGAGGGAGAATAATTGGTGAATTTTCCCATTTCCCCCAATTTCTATAATGTAAATAGAGTAATATGTTAAAAGCTCTTAGTTGTTTGTTCATGGGAGAGAGAGAGAGAGAGAGAGAGAGAGGGAGGGAGAGAGAGAGGGTTTTATGTATAGAAGCAGGAAGGAAGTACCCCAAAATAGGAAAATGCATTTTGTGATGGTTATCTTAGATTTTTAGATGTTGGACGAAATTGCTTAGTTCCCATTACTTGATGGGAAGTTAGCATTACTTGCCAAGTGTGTATATAATAAATTTAATGTAAAGAATGCCAAAGCACCAATCTGGAGCATGTGCCATGCAGTGGTAAAGTAAAGAAATGTAATGTTTGGAAATATTCAAAGATAGTGTAAACTCACAATCTTATTTATTTTCTGAATTTGTGTCTTTTGTTTTCCAAATTTACAAAGCAATTGGCATGCGAAGTTAAGTGACAAAGCTATCCAAATAGGTATGTATTCGCATGAAGTCTATCCTATTTTGCAATGATTTGAATGACCCACTTGGGAATTGGGAATTAAAACCTAGTTTTAATTGGGGGATTCTTCAGTTTAGTGATATTAGCAAAAATTTTTAGGTCTTCTTTTTGGGGAGGGGAAAGAGAGAGAGAGAGAGAGAGACAGACAGACAGACAATTGGTGGAAATCCAACGCATAGATTCTGTAAGCAGTACGGAGCACATATAGCGGACTCAGAAAATTTAGCCGTGATGGATTTTCTATCTTGTTTTTCCAAGAAAAAAGCAGTGCAGCGTCAGATGAGAGAGAAAGAGTATCTCCTTTTCTTTACTGGGGAGAAAATCCCTTACCAAATAAGGTAAACTCAGGTGATTTTTTTCTAGGAATTGAAGGTTTAAGGAGCATGGTCCGAAAATTCTTACTTAGGGCCCAATTGTGATTATTATTATTATTATTATTGTTAACAAAGAAAGAAAGATTACGTTTGACTACTTTAGGATGAAACACTTTTTTTTTTTAATTATATAAAAGAGAGTTAAATTTGAGATTTAAAAAGAAATAAACAATATCAATTGAATTATAATTTATTAGTAAGATGATATAAATGGTGAGATTTTAAACATTTTGATGTTTATGCTGGATTAATAAATAAGTTTAAAAATCATATTTATCTTGAATTCATTCAACATTAATAATCAACTTTGAACAAGGTTTTTATAAATCAAAACTAATCCAATAAACTTCAATTATTTAATTATTTCAATAGACCCTTTTACTCCAATTATTTAATAATTCCAACAGACCTTCCTTGTAAACGAACTTGTCATAATAACATCCATTAGTTTTATACAACTTAAGTTCTGAATTGATATGGAGGTTTTTTTTTTAATTTTTTTTAATAGTGGTTTCCTCCTCTTTTTCTATGGTTTTTGCATTAATATATACTTTTTAACTAATTATTGTGACAAGAGAAAACAAGAGTTATAAATTTAAGAACCAAGCCCCTATTTTCATGTAAATGAAGTCACCAAATATGCATTAAAATTTTTATTCTACTCAAAACAACTCTCACTCAAAGCAAAACTCCCCCAATTCCTAAATAAACCCATAAATATTAGATCAAACGGAAGGCCATGAAACTAGGCACCACCGCCAACACCGTGTGTGATCACACTCGGACAAATTACTGCGCGGCAGCAAATGCCTCAACAGGGAAGGTCTTGGTGATCCTACCAAGGCTCTTGAAGTGTATTTTCCCCGTGGGTGGATCGTCACTCACAGTAGGCCAAAGCATGAGCTCCTTTGCCTTCACTCCCTTAAGCTTCTTGATTTTCTTCCTGTCAATGTAGCCAGAAATTTCGGTGTCATGGCTCACAAGCCTGCTAATAGTTTTGAAGTTGTGCTCAACCTTCTTTTGTTGCACCACCCACATGTACCCAGTGCTCCTCACAAACCCTACTTCAATGATATTTGCAAGGGGAAGAAGCCCAATAGGAAGCTCAAATTCTTGAGGAGTGAAATGGCCAGTTTTAGGCCCTCGTCTTGACCCTTCTTCACAATGCCTCCTTCCTTCTCTGCCATGGTTGAGATGAGATGGGATCTCTTCTATGACAATGGAGTGAAGAGGTTTAAATTATACACTTGAATGCGCTCAATACAAGTTGTTAAATATAAGGTGACTACTAAAGATGAAAAGTAATATAATAATGTGAACACTAATGATTCATTATTTAAATGAAATATTACAATATATTGGCTTTAAATAGAAAATTGATTGTTACAAATATGAAAAAAATAAAGTCAAATATTTTCAAAATCAAATCAATAATTAATTTGATTTTGATATATAATATATTTTAATAAAATCAAATATTCTCATAATATAATATTTTCTAACATTCTCTTAAATATAATTCGATATAATGAAATTCATTTGAATTTAAATGAGATGATACATATATGTTGATGTGGCGACACGTCGGCGCAGACGTGGTTGAAGATGTGCTGACTAAAAAATTTGTGATCAATTAGAAAAGAACATTTAGTAGAGGATGACAAAGAATACTCAAGGATCAAAATGACATAGTTTTGAGTTGTCTTTGGGCGGCGCATGAGAGTATATGCCCTAGACATGTTGTCTTGATTTTATCAAAAAATATTAGACAATATTTGAATATGATTCTAATCTATTGTAAAGAAATTTAAATAGAGGAAAGCAATAATAAAAATATGAATATGAAAGGATTCATTATTTGAATAAAATATTATAATATATTGAATTTATATATATAACTCATTGTTATCAAGGGGCGGATGTATAATACATTAGGGTTAAATGACCCCACTTAAATTTTAAAAATTTTTATTAAATGTATTAAATATATAAATTTTACCCCATTTAATTTTTACATTTGAAAACAATAATAAAAACAATTGTTATAAATATATAAACAAATAAAGTTAAATATTCCTAAAATCAAATCAATAAACAAAATCAAAGTGAACCAAACCAAATCAAATCAAAAAAAAAAATAATTGATTTGATTTTGATATATAAAATATCTGAACAAAATCAAATATTCTTATAGAATATTATATGATAGAAGAACCAATGTGCCGTAAAATCAAAGTGAACAATTCATAGTAAATCTAGTCCACATTGTTTCACTCTCCCCCTTTGTCTACGGGTCACTCTTTGTTGCCACATTTTACATAAACAAAAAGACATTTGATTAGGACAAAGGAAGAATAAATATTTACATTTTGAATCAAGAAAAAAATCAACCTTAAGATGTTATAAGATTCTTATAGCCTATTTCTTTTTCAAACTTTCTTATTTTACTTTATAAGTAAAAAACATTACACCTAGTAGGGCTATGCAAAAAAATCCATAAATTCAAGAATCCATGATATCCGATCTAGATCCGATTAGCAAAATGTGAATATCTGATCCGTCGAATTATACAGATTTAGATTTGATTTGAATTTTAAAGTTTATGAATATGGATATAGATTTAAATTTTGAAAATCTACGGATATCCGACCCTTATCCATATATAAGAGCAATTAAGTAATTTTTCAATTATGAGTCTCTCACTCACCTAAAATAACCCAATTAAACCCTGGTCGTTGCTTTCCAACTCTTCCCTCCATCATCAGTAGATGTCTCTCCCTCTCTCTCTCTATCTCTCTCTCTGTCTCTCTCTCTCTCTCCCTATCTCTCTAGGGTTGTTGCAGCTTCATTTGATAAAACCTAACTAAACCTAAACCTAGCCCCTTTAGATTTGCCTTTGACTCCTGTCGTATGCTTCTCCTCTCGGTTATTTATCATTCGTCGTTCACCGTCATTTGCAAGCTACCGGAGTTTATGCTTCAGTTTCCATTTTCATCTTTTGTAACT
Source organism: Dillenia turbinata (assembly GCA_037126225.1). Classification (NCBI taxonomy): domain Eukaryota; kingdom Viridiplantae; phylum Streptophyta; class Magnoliopsida; order Dilleniales; family Dilleniaceae; genus Dillenia; species Dillenia turbinata. The sequence goes on from JBAMMX010000022.1 coordinate 80,262, forward strand.
TTCGCTATCAAGGAGTTCAATTATAGTCACTACCATCTCCATCATTTACTCTGTCACCACTATTCGAACTCCATCATTAGATTTCATTTGTCACCACCTGTGTTCGAGTTTAATTCCACTGCCTTCAATTCCAGATTCCACCATCGACTCTAGGATTTGCCTTCAACCTTTGGTTTGCTCTTCGTAGTTTTTGATTGCAGTCACTGACATCACTTCAATTTCTCCTGATGCCGTTCGTCTAGTCACTGTCCATATTCATCATTGACACCGAGTCTTTGATTTCTCTGTCCCTTTGCCATCATCAAAGCTCCAACTCATCAATTCTCTCCAACTTCGTAGTTTTCATTAGGCTAGTTTGGTTTTCACATTTTAATGTTAATTCTGACACTGTTGCTTTATTTTGTGGTTTAACTTTAATTTTAAAAAATAAAAAAGATTAATTTTAAGTTTTATTAGTATTTTAAAATTAATTTAATTTTTCTAAGTTAATATTCATAAGACACATGTGAAAAAAATATGCGGATTCAAATAGTACATTCGCTAATCCAATCCACCAAATGCAGATATCTACACTTGTGAATATTCTCATTTGCGGATATGAATTTGGATAACAAAATTTAGAATCCACAAATGTGGATTCAGATAGTAAAAATTTCTTACAAATCAGATATCCGATCCATATGCACCCCTAACATCAATACTTCAACCTTTTACCCTTCTCATCATAGATCTAAAGCTCGTAATACAACCACTAGAAACCTTTTTCTTTTGGGTCTTTCCATGAGGGCAAAATAGTCGTTTATGCTCCAGTTCTAGGTTTTTTTTTTTCCTTCTTTTGTTTTAATGTTACATATTGTTTGGTATGGGAATATTTAGCATTTCATTTTGAAATTCTTATATCGGTAAATTATAAAAGTGCCCTTATAGTTTTCAAAATTGACAATTTACCTCTAAAGTTGACACCTTTAGTAAGTTATTTTGTATTAACAAGTTGCTTCCTACAGTTTTCTGTCATCCCTCTGTTAAGATAAATCCATGTGACAAAATAAAACAAAAGTAATATTTTTATTCTTTTTCTTCCCTCTCTTTCCTCTGTCTTCTTCTTTTTCCTTTTCCAATATTTTTCTCTCTGTATCTCTCTCCTTCTCTTGTCTCCTCCTCATTTTTTTTTTTTTTGGTAAAAAGGAAAACGAGACACAAGAAAGAACAAGGCATAAGAAAGGAATAAAAACTACCCAATTACCACACCAAAACTATATGGCCTCTTGCAATCACCCCCCTGAAACATCCCTGTCCCCTCTTTTTGCTCTCTAGTAGACTGTTCAGGCCCTAAGGGGGGAGTCAAAATAGTAACTCTTGGAGAAGTGGCTCCTCCCAACTTAGCCAGGAAGTTAGCTACCCTATTCATTTCCTTAAAGATGTGTGAGATCTTAGAGACCACCAGCTCCCTCATCAAGTCCCTACACTCTATCACGGTCGGATAAAGCAGGTGATCCTTATGTTTGTCCTCATTCATGAGCTGCACCAAGGGAAGGCAATCCACCTCTACTTGTAGCTAGTTAATGTTCAAATCATTTGCTAATTGTAGGCCCTCTCTTAATCCCCATAATTCCACTATTATGACATTGGCGCTCCTATGTTAATAATGTGTCCCTTCACCCACTTCCCAACGTCCCTTCTTAATAGGCCACCTACGTTGGCCTTTTTAGAGTCCAAGGACACAACACCATCTAAATTTAACTTCACCCATCCAGCTCATATTGCACACCTTCGTAGTCATAATCTGAATCTCTTCCTTCTTATTTTCTATGGCCATTTTACATCTCCTCTTTGAAAGGCCCCAGACAGCAGCTACAAAGAAACAACTCTCATAAAACTGGAAGACCCTAAACTTTCCCCCCACTCCCTTCTTCAACCATGATATAAAGTCCCCCTCCGAAAACTTTTCCATTCTGTCAATATCTAGACAAAACTTTCTCTAGAGGGCTTTTGTTTCAAAGCAATCTTTAAGCACATGCCATATAGTTTCTAGGTACTCGCCACATTGAGAATGGGTATCTTCTTTCGTAGAACCCCTTCTTTTTCTTTCTACATTTGTTAGATACCTCCTCATCCCAGCAGTCCATAAGAAAAACTTCACTTTTTTCAGACTTCTCACACTCCAAATCCACCTCCAGACCTCCCCTTCCTAAGTTCTCCCCTCCTGTGATCCCTACAAGAGCCAATACACACTAGCAACAGAGAAATTTTCCTTATTAGAGGCTTTCCAAATGATCATGTCCCCTATACCTTCCCTCTTAGGAATCATGATCCCTCTTATTTCCTCCACTTTGTCTTCAGTCACCCATTCTCTGAGTTCTTGCTCCTTCCACCTGCCTTCCAACGGCCCCAGACAATAGCTACGAAGGAACAAGTCTCATAAAACTGGAAGATCTTAAACTTCCCCCCACTCCCTTCTTCAATCATGATATAAAGTCTTCCTCCCAAAACTCTTTTATTCTATTAATATCTACACGAAAACTCCTCTAGAGGGCTATTGTTTTAAAGCAATCTCGAAGCACATGTAATATAGTTTCTGGGTACTCCCCACATTGAGAATAAGTATATTCTTCTGTAAAATCCCCCCTTCCCCATCCGAGCAGTCCATAAGAAAAACTTCACTTTTTTCAGATTTCTCACTCTCCAAACCTGTCTTCAATCCTCCCCTTCTTGATTTTGTCCCTCTTGTGATCCCTGCAGGAGCTAATATGCACTAGTAACAGAGAAACTTCCCTTGTTAGAGGCTTTCCAAATGATCATCTCCTCTATACCTTCCCTCTTAGGAATCATGATCCCCCTTATTTTCTCCACTTTGTCTTCAATCACCTATTCTCTGAGTTCTTGCTCCTTCCACATGTTTTCCTCATCTATAAAGTCCTAAACCTTGAGTTGGGGGAGATTTTCTTGATTTGTGACAACGGCATGCTCCACCAACATGTTTTCCCCGACCTACCTATCCATCCAAAAATTTATGGTCCTTTCATTCCCTACTCTCCATTTAATACCCTCTTTGAGGCACCTCTTACTGTCTAAAATCCCTCTCCACACACTTTAACCCTTAGCTCTATTCCTGTAGTTCAACAAATCCCCTCCATTGAGGTATTTGGTCCTTAGAATTTGACATCACAAAGATTGATCTCCTTTCACTAACAACCACCTCAATTTTGCAAGCATGGCCATGTTGCATTCCCTTATCTTCTATAGCCCCAAACCTCCCATGATCTTAGGCTTGTACACTATCTTCCAATTGACCAAATGAATCCTCTTTTCTCCCTCTTTACTCCTCCATAGAAACTCCCTATTAAGCCTATCCAACCTATTACAAATCTCTCTTGAAATTCATGCAGTCTACATTGTGTACAAGGGAATGGCTGTGTTTATAGCTTGAATGAAAACCCTCTTGCCTGCCACATTAGGACCTTAGCCTTCCACCCTCCTAATTTGCTTTGAACTCTCTCTACCAAATGGTCATAATGATCCCTCCTTACTCTATTGTGTATGGATGGTACCCCTAAATACCTCCCAAGTCCTCTGATGGTATGATTTTGCTAACCACAATCAAAGAATTCTTAGCATTCTTAGCAGTCCAAGGGCTCTTTAGAGAGAACCAGATCCTAGTTTTATCAAGGTTAATCTCTAACCCACTTTCAGCAGAGAACTCCCTCAGACATTCAAGGATTATGCTCAAATTTAGTTGTTCAGCCTTTGCGAAAAGCAACAAATCCATAGCATTCCCTTATCTTCTCTCCTTTTTCTTCTGCTCTTTTGGATAACAACTCCAAAATAGGTCGAACTGAGGAGTGAAATGAGACATTCATACCATTTTGGATGGAACATAGTAGAATGGGATTAACAAATTTGTATAAGAAAATAATAAGATTTGAACTTTCAATTTATTGGTTGTATTAGAGGGAAAATTGGATTCTAGTGAACTACAAAAGGTGGCGATATCTAGAGATTTCACCAAGGGATTGATACCTATTTTTGCTCCTTGTACTTTCTTGATTTCATATGATAAAAGTTTTGAAAAATGCACACCAATAATATCTATTGAACTGCACATTCTCATTGTCCATTTTTTTTTTGTACTTGATCATCAATATTTGGAAACTGAACTAATTTGGTTCAAATAGTTGTGAGACTCAATGAAGGGGTTGGCTCTCCCAATACCTATTTTTTCATTCTCATTGTCCATCACATAAGCATATTTGTCACATATCTCAATTTAATTACAAAAAATAACTTATTATTAATTATAGATTAGTGAAGTTACCCAAACAAATGAATTGGGTATGAAATCAGAGACTTTGAATATTAAAAATATAGGTTTGACTAAGCTCACTGGAGATTAAGTGCTCCAAAAAAAAGGTATTTGAAATATCTAGAAAATAAGAAGGAAAAACTCTTGGTAATTGTTCCTCATATATCAATTAAGTAAAAACCTATTTTTCTAGAATTTTTCTAAATCATTAGCCCTCTGAATAAAATTCAACAAAATTAGTCGTTTTGAATTTTGTTCTTGAAAGGGAGAATTGATTTTTTATTATTAAAGAATTAAGTTCTGAAACTATTTTTATTAGATTCAAATTGGAGGTATTTCCTTATTTACGTGTAATTTTTAAGTAAATGAAATAAAATAACGTTAAAGCATTTACTTAAATGATATTAGACGGAAATAAGTATTTAGAAGGGTATCAAGAAGTGTTGAATGCCTAAAATATCTTGAATTTGGATATCTAGACCATCCATTGACTAGTCACCGTCCATCCACTGTTCATTTATCGTCTAAGACACTTGTCTTGCAAACAAAACAAAGTCCACCGTCTATCCCCGTCCACTCACCATCCATGGAAGACACATGTCTTGCATTAAGGAAATGTGTCTTGTATAATTGACACATGGAAGGACACATGGCTTACAATTAAGAAATAAGAATCAAAGTTGAACTTGACAACTAAAAAATAAGTATCAAAATTGAACTTAACAACTAAGTAATCAAGGTGACAAGTGTCTTGTGTCTAGAACAAGTAACTTGTATAATCAACAAGTGTCCTACACATGTCTTGCATCAAGGAAATGTGTCTTCTACAATTAACACTTGCAAGAACACATGTTTAGCATCAAGAATAAGTAACTTATATAATGAATAAGTGTCTTCCACATGTTATTAATCCATGAAAGAAGATGATGACTCATCACCATTCCAACACCTATAAATTCCCTATCCCTTTTACATCCCAAACCAAATCCACCAAGGAAGAGAAAAAGAGAAAGAAAGAGAGAGAGAAAGAGAGAAAGAAAGAGAAAGAGAAAGAAAAGATAGTTTAATAGAAAGTTTCTACAAAAAGGATAGGAAATTTCTGCGATAAGGGAAAAGGTTAACTTTGATCATGTAAAACAATTCTTTAAGGTGAGTGTCCATTGTATTCATATATTTTTATGCATAACTACTATGATTTTCTACTACTACCATGATTTAGTACTATTACAAAGATTTCCTTCTGCTACATCCATGTATGTGTCTGTAATTGTTATATAAGTTAGTATGTGCGAAGATCCATCGAGCATGCAAAGGCTATGTCAAACATCAAAATACATACAGGTAGCACCCTATTAATGTGGGTAGGAGGTTTGTCTACTTAATGCAGGGAAGAGTGATAGGCTTTCCGGAAATGAACCTCATGGGAGTGATAAGGAGACTGTTCTCATGGAGTGATAAGACAAAGTAAACTATCACCTGTACTATATTGTTATGTGTTATTGTTATTATTATTGGTTGTGCATGTTGTTGCTGCATTGAAAATTTTTTCACGAGATTTTATAATAAAAACTTTATTGTACAACTTAACAATAAAAAGTTTTCCACACATGCACACACGAATCTCACTGGACTGTCAAGTTCACACCAAAAATTATTTTAGATCCTACAGGAATGAGAGTCGAGGAGAATTAGAGGAACTAGTAGAGATAGCTTTATTGTGGATAACCTCTCTAAAATAGAAGTTCTGCTACTTTATCATGTATAGAAAATCTTTGAATAGTTATAGTGACTAAAATAAAGAAAATCTATTATTTTAGCATGACTTCTGCTAATCATGTAAGTGACTGAACCCTGGCGAGAGCCAAACAGTCCGTCGCCGATGAAGCCCCGGTGAGGGGGCGGAGTTGGGGCTTGACATGATTTCAGCAAGATATTCGAGAAAAAAAATTCTTTTCCTATGATAGTAATAGTAAAAATAATGTCCTTAGAAAATCAAGAGTACAGTAGGAGTTGGACCTTATGTGAATTATTTAATAAGTACATAGTCTATGGATGCATAATGTGTATGACTTGAAGAAATATATAGTTCATAGAGAGCCAAAGTAAATGGCTCACGTTAGAGCCTGTTTTTCCTTTTTTTTTATTATTAGTTTTTGGTTGAAAATCTTCCTAGAATTATTCCGTCAAAAACAAAGTTTTTTGAACAAAAGCTTACGTAAACGGCTAAGTCCTTTGAGTCTTCTAAACCTGGGTATTGTTTGGATACAACCTCTTCCTTTATAAAAACATTTTACATTTTATAAGGAAGAGACAAAATAGAAAACTTAGATATTAAAAATTTTTGTAAGACTTTTATCAATATATATATGGATATATTAGACACTTCAAAAACATTAAGTGTTTTAAATATAGGAAAATAGGAAAAAAGAAGAAAAAGAAAAGAGTTCGTTCGTTTATTTATGGTTAACTTATCTAACCTACATTTTGGAATCCACAATTTATATATTTAATTTTTTCTCTGAATTGTTTCAATTTTTCCAGATGTTCCGAAGGGATAAATACTTAAACTTCTAGTTCAATTGGAAGTTAATCCAATCCTTTACTTCTTTATGGGGCCAATAACAAGAGTAGCAGCGAAAGGCCTTTTACATCATGAGCTAGCCAATGGCCAATAGCCTAAACGAGCTCATTGACCACCCCAGCCCATGAGGTCAACTAAACCCTTGTTAGCACGGTGGTCCGAGACGTAAGCCGAGCCTAAGAAGACATGTTTAGCCTAAGTTAGCGCGTTGCTAAATAGGTTGGACGAGTCGAAACTGGTAACTCAGATTCAACAGGCCACTTAAATTATGGTGAAATTTCTTGTCACTTTGTAAAATTTTGCAAACGAATCAAAAACACAATAAAAGAGTGCAGAGTGCCAATCCAACTTGTAAGCTTTGATAAATAAAATAAGTAGTGCAGAGTGCCAATCCAACTTGTAAGCTTTGATAAATAAAATAAGTAGCTGAACTTGTGGGGGAAAAAAATGGGTATGGCTTCTCTAAGGGTGCAGACTCACCTTAAAAATAGGCCTTCACTTAAATTGGTCCCTGCCTGTCATGATCATTAAATCTAACTAATTTTCCTAAATCTCTCTTCTCTTCTCACTAATGGGCCACATTGTACTTAGATTAGGCACTAAACTGAAGTTCGGGGAAAGTTTTTGAGAGGAAAGCATAGTGATCATCCCCCTCCTCCAAATTGAAGATCTCATATTCAAATCTCTTTGTAATAAAAAATATATATATATTGAAGTTCAGGCAAACTACTATACCCTAACTTTTATAAGAATAAAAACAACTCGACAATTATTACAAATGGGCTTGTTCAACAATTAGTGAGATGAAAAGATCATGATCAACTTAGCCTCCTTTAATCAAATATTGAGATAAAGTAACACTAATAATCATAATAAATAGTAAACACCAACTTCGTTCTATTGTCTTTTGATTTTCATGGATTGGGAATTTCTTTTTTTTTTTGTTTGAGAAAGATAGAAAATATATACAAAATCTAAGCCGTTGGCTAATATTTTATTATTAATAAGAGATGGATAGAAAAATTTATTGAAAATGATTAATCATGGAGCAATTCTTATCCATGAGTTTTACAATTTTGAATGTGGAGCAAATACCTAGGAACTCATCTAGGTGTTGTATGAGTTATCAACTTTCGACTCGTGAAAGGATGGTAACAACAGAATTTAGCTTTTTATGCTTAAAAGGAAATTACAAGAATTTGAGAGTAAAAGTTCAAGATTACACTATATTTGCTTTTCCCTTAACAGCCAACCAATTTCAAAGTATCCGCAACCCAAATCCAAGCAAAAATGAGGAATCTCAAATGGAAAAATACAATCTTTTATAAAAATAATAGAAAGTGATGAAGAGATATAGAGTTTCTCTCTGTACCTCCCAATTAATGTTTCTTAATTGAAAAAACGGAGCCTTAATTGTGTTTGTCACCATGACAATGTGCTTATCTTCCTGAAGGTAAGATGTCATGCACTGAAAATACAATGCTTATGTCTCTAAGGGGACAACCTAATGATAACAATTCTCCTCTTTTGATCTGTGATTTAAGATTTAATTTCTATTGTAATTAAAAAAAATACAATACTTATCATGACCGTATATATATTATTATGGTTATTTGTATCATTTTCATGAGAATAATGTCTATAGATTATCGTGACTATGATAGGGTACCGTTATCACAGCAACTGAAATGCAGGTTTTTTGACTTGTTGCTATTGTAATTACAATATAGTCTTTTAAGGACAATTCAATCGTTAGAGTTTCCCCATTTTCATCGTCTTTTTTCAATTCAATCTCATTTAATTGTATTTTCTTATAAAAAAAATTATAATTACAATATAGACATCATAACTCCACCAGAAAAAAAAAAAAGATAGACATCATAATTCCGATGTCTTCTATGCGACTCTTTAATTGTCTTCCACTCTTGACCCTCGAAGCTTCCTTATTTGCACTCAATGCCTTCTATAGAACTCCAATCCACGCCTAGTCTCCGTACATGACCTGAAAAGCACACAGGCACGTTATTAGATATAAGATAGTGGAATCATGGAGAGAAATCATATAAAAAATGCATAGCATGCACACGTTTTCTAAACCTATCACCCATTGCAAGAAGTTTAGCTAAAATCAATTTAACGAGTATAGTATCAACCAATAAACACGTTGCAATAAAGTTATTATAACATGCCTATATAAGATAAATTTCATAAATATATTACTGCAAATCTATACAATATAAATAGAATACAATAATTGATTAAACAATTTTATGTATGATCAATTTATTAAAAATATATTACAATAAAATTATGATAACAAGTCCATATAATATAAGTTCATAAACCTATTTTAACAAATTTAAATGAAACAATTTAACTGACTTCAACAAGTCAATATAGGATTAATCAACAAAGATATTATAGTGAGTTTATGATATCGTGACCATATAGTATAAATTCATAAACCCATAATAATAAATTTATATAATTTAAATTAAGTTAACAAAGTTCATGCAGGATCAATCAATAAATATCTTAGAGTAAGCAAACATAAAATCCATTAAATCAAGTTTTAATTAATGACATTAATGAAATATATGTAAAAGTCTATTACTAGTTTACAACAAGTTTATATAAATATTTGATGAGCAAATCTAAACTTAAAAAAATAAAATAAAATAAAATAAAATAAAATAGGATTGTAAGACCCCAAGACAACTCTTTTTAATGTCTGTGTAGGTGGAGACTCAATGCTGCAGAGTACTTTGTGCTTACTTCCATGGCTTAATTGGGATGTGTTCGCTATGCCTATATTTACATTTGCACATGAATCAACTTTTAACATTGGATGATGTATGTTTTACTCCTTTCATAAATGTCTTACCTCAAAAATGGTAGGGGCTCTCATTTGTGGTTAAGATTGGTTGAATACACCATTTCATATAGACGACAGGTTTTGAAGAAATTGAACCAATGGAAATAGGCGATTTTTTTTCATTTCTTTTTGGTAGTATGTACTAATTATTTTTCATAAAAAAAATGATGATTTTTCTTTATTTGATACAATTTCTACTATAGTCTTATCTAATCCATTCATTAGTCAAGATGAAAATGATAGTTATTTCTATTTTACTTACCAAACATGGTTATGAAAGAAAATATGAATAATGTATAATATGGATGATGCATCGAGTATAGATTATGTTTTAATTACGTATTGTTGTTTTAATTATGAAAATGATTTATTTTAAGTGATTTATAGTTTTGACTAAGCTAACATGAGTAAGGTTATTGACAGTTTAACGCGTGAACTAAGCTTGAAGTTAACCTCTTTCCAAACATGAGGATAAGCTGTTCTTGGTTCTGGACACTAAAGGCTTATTTTTAATAAAATCAAATTTTTGTTAGACCAAGTTTGCAATTTCAACCAACACAATCCATTATTGAAGAGTATTAGGTTCGCTTCATTCCACTCAAGACCGAAATTTTTTCTTTGGGAGAGCAGCTAATAATATTATTCCTAGAAAAGATTGGCCCTCAATGTCTCATCTAATAGAGGTGTGCAAGAATGGAGAATCCGACCAAGATCCAATTGACCCAATTAGGCAAGGAACATCTCTTCACTCTTCTTTCTCAAGCCCGCGAGCAATCTCTCTTTCCTTACTGAGGTTAAGAGAGAATGAAATGGATAGAGGACAAGAAGAAGAAGAAGATAGAGAGAGATCACTCAGGTTGAGATAGATAGATCTTTTGGAAAGCCATGAAGGACGATGAAAGAAAGGAAAGAACTGTTGAATTTTTGGGACGAGATTGAACTCAATTTGGTTATGGAAGCTTGGTGTTTGAGCTAGGTTTAAGTGAGCAATAGTTTGGAATTTGGAAGAAGGTTTGAAGGTTATTTGAGAATGTTAAAAAACAACAAGAAAAGAGAGTTTTGATATATGTGAATAAACACAATTTTATTGTCTTGATAAAGTATCAAGTACATAAAAATAATGTTGAGACATATGCTCAAAAATACAAAACAATTTGAGAGACTATTTTTGCTCTAAACTAATACAAGGAGACTTTGCTCCAAGATGCATTGCTCCATCCCTTAGAGACCTATTTATAGAGGAAGAGAGGAGCCTAAAATGAGAGAAAATGATCTCCAAAGTGCTAGAGAACCATTGGGGGGGACAGGGGGAGAGACTCATATCCTCAATGCATTGTCTAATAGTCATATTTTTTTCTGTTACATAGTCCAACGGCTAGTTCTTTTGAACTAACATTTGGGGCCTTTGTTTAAACCTCTTTATAGGCTAAAATATGCCCAAGATGTTGGGCTAAAAATCCCTTAAGTACCGGACCAAATGCTGCTCACAAATAGACTTGACCCTTGAACTAAAATGGACTTGGATCTTGAATATATTCTGGACAGCATCTTGGGTCTGTCTTCTAGGCTTTATTTGAGCTTCCTATGAAGACCATCTTGGCTTGGTTTAGGGCTTCTTTCCATGCTCTTGAAGTGACTTTTAAGTGGTCCTAAGATGGGTTTCATTAGGTGGACTAAATAGACATAGGCCTAGCCTTAATGGGCCAGGACATTGAGCAGAATTCTGGGCTTCTTCCTAAACATTTTGATCTTCAATTTGTGCCCTTTCTTTCCTTCATTTCTTTGGACTTTTGATGTACATTTGCTTCTAAGATTTTGGCTAATTAAGGCTATGTATTCGGGAGGCAACCATTCGTATGCTTCTTGGAATACTTTATCTTCATCTTCAACACTCCTCCTCAAGTCCAACGAATAGAGATCCATGGAGTCATGACTTGGAAAAATAGTGTCGGAAGGTTGAGCTTCCTTGACCTTCTTTTTCCTGTTCTTCTTTCTCTTCTTGGCCTTGGCTTTCGGCTCCCCCTCAATAACTTGGCCGAGACATGCTATATGCACTTGGTTTTCTTGCACTCCCCCTTGCTCCTTAATTGGAGTTTTGATAGGCAGACTCAGTGGTGTTTTATCACCTAATTCTACAAAATAAAATTCATTTTCGACAAATTTCATATATTTCGACATTTATACCATGTTAGTCTTAGGATCATAGCATATATATCCATTTTTCCTTGGACCATATCCTAAGAAAATGCATCACATTCCATTTATATAGCAAACACACCCAAATGTTCTAAGATGTGAAAGACTAGGTTTGCTATTTCTAATAATCTCCAAAGGAGATCTTTCATGAAATGTATTTTGTGGAATGCGATTGCATATGTAGCAGTGCTAATAGCATTACACTAATAGTTTTGAGTCAAGTGTGCATCATTTAATAATGAGAGTGCTAATATGTTTATTTCCTCATTTTTAATGAGGTTTTCTTCACTCACAATTTCTAGTTTTATACCCTTTTGTTTTAAGAAATTTTCAAAATTTGAGCATATGTTTTGTCTATCATCCATCCTAAGTGTATGTATGGATGCATTATATACCTTAGTGACTAGATGATAGTATTTTTTAAATGCATTGTGTGCATGTGTCATGTCCTTAAGCATATACACCCAAGTATAGCCAGAGTCGAGATCAATAAATGATATAATATGTGTATAACCTTCTCTAGATATCCAAGGGCTTTTTCTAATATAGCATTACACAAATTTAAATACATTTGAGTTTAAGTTGGAGTTTATACCTTTGGAAGACAGATTACTCCATTTGAGGTTCGGCCTAATTCTGTTTGGCTTAAGATTTGGATGCAAGTCGCAACACCTTTCTTTGGTGTGGCCTTTTTTTTTGCAATGTGGGCACATGATCTCAGCACGTTGCTCCTCCATTGTTGCTTTGAAGCCACATACTTCCATTGTGGGCAGCTTTCTTTCTCAAGTCTCATAGAGGTTTCGGCTCTTTGGACCATGGACACTACCTCCTCATAGGATGGTAGTGTTTCTTTTCTTAGAATTTCTTGGCATACTTCCTTGAATGCATCTCCGAGAGTCATGAGGAAGGCAAAAACCTTGTCTTCATTCCTTCTTTAAAGAAGAATCTTCATATCAATCGTTGGAGGCCTTAAATTCTCAAACTCGCTCCATAACTTGTTGAAGTTGCTAAGGGCATGGAAGAGAGTTTTTTCACCCTTTTGAAGACTGAAAATTTGTTGTTTGAGTTCAAAGACTCTCCCTTAGATGTGTTCATCACTGTAAAGCCCTTTCAAGGTGTCCCATATAGCTTTTGTACTTGAATAGCCACTTACTATGCTTTAATGCACTTCATCCATTGAGTTGAGTGGCCTCAAAATAATGCCTTCATCTTCCTTCTTCCATTACTCGAATTTAGGTTTGGTTTTGTCAAGAGGCTCATTTTGGATGTGACTCAATGAATTGGACAAGTTTAAGAGCCCTTAAATGATAACAGCCCATTGAGGGTAATTTTCAGAATTGAGGAGTGGAAATCAAACCCACTCTGATACCATGTTGAATTTTTGATATGAGATTGAACTCAATTTGATTGCAGAAGTTTGGTGTTTGAGCTAGGTTTTGGTGAGCAATGATTTGGAATTTGGAAGGAGGTTTGAAGGTTATTTGAGAATGTTGAAAAACAACAAGAGAGTTTTGATGTTTATGAATAAACACAATTTTATTGTCTTGATAAAGTATCAAGCACATAAGAACAATGTTGAGACATGTGCTCAAAAATACAAAACAATTTGAGAGACTATTTTTGCTCTAAACTAATACAAGGAGACTTTGCTCCAAGATACATTGCTCCATCCCTTAGAGACCTATTTATAGAGAAAGAGAGGAGCCTAAAATGAGAGAAAATGATCTCCAAAGTGCTAGAGAACCGTTGAGGGTATAGGGGGACAGATTCTTATCCCCAATACACTATATAACAGCCATATTTTTTGCAGTCCAACGGCTAGTTCTTTTGAACTAGCCGTTGGGGCCTTTGTTTAAGCCCCTTTATGGGCTAAAATATGGCCAAGATATTGGGCTAAAAATCCCTTAAGGACCGGACCAAATGTTGTTCACAAATAGGCTTGAACCTTGAATCAAAATGGACTCTGATCTTAAATGTAATCTGGACAGCATCTTGGATCTGTCTTCTAGGCTTTATTAGGGCCTCTTATGAAGTCCATCTTAACTTAGTTTAGGGCTTCTTTCCATCCTCTTGAAGTGACTTTTAAGTGGGCCTAAGATGGGCTTCATTAGATGGGCCGAATGGATATGGGTCTGGCCTTAATGGGCCAAGACGTTGAGCAAAATTTCCTAGACATTTTGATCTTCAACTTGTGCCCTTTCTTTCCTTCCTTTTCTTGGACTTTTGATGTGCATTTGCTATCCAAGATTTTGACGAATTAGGGCTATGTATTCGGGAGGCAACCATTCGCATGCTTCTTGGAATGTTTCATCTTCATCTTTAACAAGAACACGTTTTTTATTTTGTCCTCTCTTCACCCTTTATTCAAAAAGAAATTAACAATTTTCCATCTTTTTCCTTTAATCTAAACCCGTTTAAACCTGATCGACGCCTTCTCTTGGTTCAGTGGTGGTTTTTTTCCAACCCATTATAAAACCATACCCGACCAAACCCATACGAACACAATGGAAGCCAACCAATGCTCACCCTTATCTATCTTTTGTTCTTTTTGGTGAGATAAAGTAGTCAGTTGAACATATTTTCTTACATTGCTTCTTTGCCAAAAGTCTGTGGATAAAATCTAAATGGAGCCTCAATTTTTCAATGCAAGATTGACTTCCTTATTTCTTATACCAGCAGCACCAAAGGGCCTATCTGCAGAAGATGCTGTTCTTTTCACCTCCTTTGCTATTGCAGTCATGGAATGTATTTGGGAGGCTCAAAACAAAATTCTTTTTGATAATGGGAGGCCTGACATTGATTTTATTTGTATCATGGCTTCAGTAAGAGGCACGAATTTGCTTTTCATCAGATCACCTCAAGTAAAAAGAGTTGTCCATCATCAAAGAGCTTCAGAAGTTGATAGAATTTTCAATATTTTTTTGCAGCAGTTAAGCTTAAAAAATGCAGTGCAAGGGTGTCGATTATTGAGAATTTCGGTGGCTGTTTGGGTGCATGGTCCTCTGTTTTTGAACGTTGTGATCCTCGAGTTGCTAAGGCTGAAGCTGCATTGCCAGCGGCTTCCATTTCAGTAGTAGATCAGAGGCTTCACAATGCTTGCTCTTTGGGGATTTTACCTCCCCTGTGGAGCACCAAGGCCTTGATTGAGGACGTCCCTAATTTATTGCCATCACCATATGACTGGTCCTTTGTCCATTGCCCAACATCTCTCATAAGATTGCCCAGTGGAGCATTATATCTTTGCACAGAAACCCCTTCCAAGTATTTCTTCTTCCGTCTTCTTCTTCATAGTTTTCTTTCGATTTTCTGCACAGAGTTGTTTGCTTTTTCCTGTTTTCTTTTCTCACCTAGCAAAAAAAAGCCTCGACATATTGAATCCAAAGATTATTTAACATACCATTTGAGGGTAAATTTAATTTTATTTCATATACCAAACGGACCTCTCCAGAGTATTATTTTAATACAGCTGATTTTTTCTATTTTGCGGCCAATTTTGCCATAGCCAATGGCCAAACCGATGATCAAATTTCAAGTAGTTTTTCTTATAAATTTTGAAATAAAAAAGTTGTATGTATACTTTTAATAAAATTTCAAATAATGTTACTAAACTCTCAAAATGTCAATAAAAATCTTGAGAATGCATGTTTGTTCTTCAAAATTTCATCCCTAAAAAAAAAATAAAAAATAATTTTGTTGTTGGCTTCAATGGCGGATGCATAAGCCTAGTTGTCCACCTTTATGCACGGCTATTCCAAAGGGCAAAACACTTTGTGCCATTACAATGGAAAAGTCTATTTGCATGACAAGTAATAGAGTGTGAAGGAACGTGATAAACACGGGAGTGGATGAGGCCAACCTGGGTGCTATATAAAGAGAAGAAAAGAAAGTGTTTTTGTTGAGGGGGAGAGAGGCTTGGGAAAATGGCGTTGCAGATTGCGAAATCCATAGGAGTTGCTGGAAGCAAAGCAGGATGTGGAAAAAGAAAGATGACGCTCGAAGACTACCTCTCCTTCCTTCACACTCGTAACCATGACCTTCTCACCCTCAACTCCCTCAATCAGGTCTCTCTCTCTCTCTCTCTCTCTCTCTCTCTCTCTCTCTCTCTCTCGCCCTAAATTTTCTTAATCATTTTTGATTCACAGATTATCCTAATGCACGGATTCGTCCGAATCCACGCGCAACCAAAGGTCTGATTACCTCTCTCTTCAATTTCTACTCTCGTTTTCTCAATTTCCTAAGGACCAAATTCTTTTGGCAGAAATTCCTCATCGATGCAGTGAAAACGATTTCTCTGATGGATCCATGCCGTTCAACGCTGAACGAAGAAATTCGTCCGTGCAGCTCAGATTCGGTGTGCGAATGGATCAAAGACATCGAAGAGCTCAACTGGCAAGAATGCTCCGTCTCTTCCATCCAAACCCTAAGCTCGCGAATCAATGGCGATGCAAATGCGTCTCTTTCTACTGCTGCTGCTGCCGCTACTGAGAGCGTGAAGGAGAAGCCACGACGCAAGAGAAAGCGAAAGAGCTCCAAAAGCTTGGAGAATCCCAAACCGAATCAGAGTGTTGATTCGACCTCAACTACTTCAACTCTGTTGCTCGAATGTCGCTAGAAAATCTCCAAGATGACGATGAATTCAAGAGAAGGAATCAGATTTTTGCTTGGGATTGAAGAGTTCTGCGTGAAAAATGTTCATCGATGTTCGTTACTCCTAGGGGTAAAATAGTCATTTAGGTTATCATGTGACGTAACAAAACCAAAACAGACGATAACGCTAGGAGTGTGGCATGCAAATTGGGTAGTTACTTTTTAATCACCCCCTTTTAATATCCCATTTGTTAATACTTGCAAGGTCTAGTTTTTGCTTTTATAAAATTTGAGCCATCTATTATCCCTCCCACCATTTAACAGCAATCAGTTTATATAATTTTGTTTGTAAGAAAACAGGGAAACAATTTTTAAACTTGTTTGTTAATTAAATGAGTTAAGATCAATCATTCAACTAATTAAATCAATCCAGAATAAATATAATTTTTAAATATAAAATATTTTATTGTTAAATATAATTTTGCTTTTTTCGGCAAATTTATATGTTCAACAAATAAATGATAATCATAATTATCAAAATGTATGATCTTGTACCATCTATGAAAAGTTTCTTTAGAGTCTGGGCATTCCTTTTTTGAATCCATTACCAAAGGACTCAAGAAGAAAATTTGAAAAATTAAAATATATATATACATATATATATATATATATATATATATATATATATATACATATATATATATCTTTTGGTTTTTAAAATTTTGGAATATAAAACTAAATTGTATGTTTAAATACTTCTTTGTTTTCAACTTCTGATTTTAGAAAAATCGTCGCATTTGCCACAATCGAGTAGAGCAAAATAAATGAACAGCAAAAATTGTAGAACAGATACCTATATTAGACCATAGAATTAAATTTAAGAACTATGTAAGTTTAATTTTTCCATAATTCTTCATATATAATTCTTTTCATTGCCAAATTTAGTATCACAAAGACTACTACTCAAGTTTAACATACATTTGGGAAATGGGATAAAAATCAGAGCGCTCGAGCTCATGCGATCAAGCTCCAGTGGCATACAATCTTGTCCATTCTTTCGCTGCATTTTTCCAACAAAAAAATTATGAAAATGTAAAACTCGGCGAATGATGCCTTGATAAATAGCATCAAAGCTGATAGTGTTCCTATTATGACTTTGGAAGAAAAGAAAATGTTTTGCTTCTTGAAACTTGGATTCCATTTGAACAGAATTGAGAAAATTGCCTCAATACCTGTTTCAACCGCCTCAGTTTCATTTGCCTTCCAATGCTTTGCAATATTCTCAGAGAGAGGATCATCTGGGTTTGGAGCACTTAGTAGAGCTTGGATACTGCTCAAAGAATATAAGCATACATCATTCAACATCAATGTTCTCTTTATCTTTCAAAGCAATTACTCAATGTTCTCTCGAATTTAGGGTTTGAAGGTTTCATCCCAACAAAATTCCTCTTCTTTCCTTTGAGGAAAGCTTCCATATCCTTCTTAACCATATTTCTCAGTCACATATTTGATATTGATATTGTTTTGGTAATTTATAAGCTCATGACGTGCAATGGAATCATTTTCTGCCAAATTTTGGAGCATAATTTAATTACTGCAACTTAACAAAAAAGGTAAAAGATTACCTGAGCAAGACTGTTCGGATCTGGAGGGCTGGACTCCACTTATCTTTCAAAATGTCAAGGCATATCCTACCAAGCTGCATGAAGGTACATGAAGGTATCTTACATATCTAATATGAATAAGAAAAATCAGATTTAATTCAAAAGGAAAAAATTTACCTTGTCAATATTAGGATGATAGATTTTGGTCAGGAAGCGAACCTGTTACGATAAAGAACAATATCATTAGGTAAATATATATCCATATGAACAAGATCATATTAACTGTTGACCTGATACATCATTCAACATACAATAAGATACTTTCACCATGTCAATGTGGGTGACTTTTTTGAGTCAACACATAGCTCTGAAGAATATATGATGTGCATTATTGATGATTAAAGTGCAGCCCCCCCCCCCCAAAAAAAAAATCTCCATTTCATAGGCAAATTAAACAAGAAACAAAACATTATATGGGCCTCATCATCCAGTGAAGGTACCTTCATGGTGGTTCTTATCTAACCTAAAAGCTCAAATGCCTCCTTACAAGTATTTTGACCTCATTTTAACCAGCAGGAGCCTAACCATATTCTGCAACGAGGGTAATGATTCATCCCGCTAGCACTATGAGCTTATAAAATTCAGTCTGATGCACAAACCAACTTCACGCATCATATGCACATTATATACACATTAATAAAACTGTCATCATAGTACCCAATCAAAACTAGCTTGAGTACTAGCTATTTAGCTCAAAATCTCTCATTTAGCTACTTATCTCAAGCCCATTCCATCAAACAAACACAATTTTTCCAGAGAGGTTGGACTCAAAAGTTCACATTAAAAGAGTCAATACCATCTTATTAGGCCCTTTTGTCTACAGCATCTTGCACTACAGGGACAGAAGGTATTTCTCATCCCATGTTCAGAAGATAAATGGCATGGTAAAAATGTAGACGCTGTAAGATGCTGAGTCAACTTGTCTGAACCTCAGGTACTCGCCCTTAATTTTAATTAGTTTCACTAAGATCCACCAACATTAATATTTAGTTGGTGAATATAAATGAATCACATAATGACTTTGTAATAGCATAGAAAATGGCCAGAATTGGCAAACCAAGGAATCTAATAAAATTACAACAGGAAGAAGAAAGCCATGAACAGTATAACATGAGCTCAAAAGTACTAAATAACTTAACAATGTTAGCATAGTTAAACTGAAAGGAAAACTGGGAGAGCCTCAGAATTCATCCTAAAACTTCTAACCTAATGACCTTCAACTATCTAACACAAGTCAAACCAGCTTATTTGGTTTTGGGTAGTGTATGGACAAAAGCCATCCTAAAATATCTTCTAATTTAACTACTCTGTTCATACATCAAGCCTGCAAGAGAGTACAAAGGTTCTACTTATCAGCATTATGCTTGAACTTATTTGCATACTATAAGATCCAGGATTTGATACAGATTCCAAATTCCATTGTTCAGGCATGTATCCATTTCAAAAGAAAAAGAAATAAAGAAAATCCTATAACCAAAATGGCATGCCTCAAACATAACTTATAGATTACAATATGTATTAAACCTTTAATTATAATCAATGCGCATGTATTTTTGCAAACATGCAAGTTTATTATCACTTCAACATCATGCCCACGGTCGAGGTATAGAACATTGTACCCATCACTGTGGTTACTGTCTTTTTGCTTGACTAGTTGGGGAAAGGCCAAAAAAAATAAAAAATAAAAAATAAAGTAACATGGTGTCACAAGCCATATCTGTATTCTGCATTAATCTACATAATATGCATGAATGGCATAGACCAGAAAGAAAAATGAAAAGAATACAGACTAAGAATACAGACTAAGTAAAGCCACCAAGGAAGGGAAACACATTCACAATTCCAGATTTCCTGTCAAACCAAATTAAATAAAGTTACTTTTTTCATGGACAGGTGTGCAGCCTGTGAGTGCTGGGAACTAAACCTGCTCAGTATGCTGCTAATAGGAGATGCGAAGAAGTTTAACTTATGATCCAATGTCTGCTAGGCTAGCTACACAATAAAGAGTCCTTGATGGTTCATTAGGATTCAAGGTTTGAATGTCATAATAACACCATGGAGCAAAGATGATTGCAGATGCTGAATAAGAAAATGGTTCTACATGTGAGGAAATATACAGGCAGCTAATGTATTTCTATTGAACTTGTCTATCGAACTAGTTTAAAAGCAATGCAATAAAGACTCCTCGATGATTCATTAGGATTCAAGGACTAATTTAAAAGCTTGCACTTTCCCAACAAGTCTTTATCTGCTGCAAACAATGAGTTTTCAGAACAAAAGCAACTAAGGACTGTGTCAGATATTCCTTTGTTAAAGTTTTCCAGCTCAAACTGACACTGGTGGCTCTAATATGGATACCATCAAACTCCTACTACCGCGAGTGAGTAAATCCATCTCTACTGGTCATTTAATGCAGCATCTTATGTGCAGAATACTTGCAAAGAACCACAAGCTAGCGTACACTGTGCACTGAACGCTATGATGGCACTCAGCATATAATATAGTACATAGGAATTGGTTTGGAGTCTGAATCATCAGAGAAATTTGTAAACGGTCAGAAAATGAACAATGCAGTCGAAACACAAAAAGGTTAAAACGGAAAGATCTAAATATATAATAAAATAAAATAGAACAGAACAGAAAAATGGAGAATGAGAGAAGAAGAGGAGGAATGGAGGACTCTGCGTTTGCATATCCAGCTAGATGAAGAGAATGGTGCATCAATAGAACGACAATCGCGTCTACTAATGATTACATATATTATACAGATAAATCCAAAAAAAAAAAAAAATTACTCATTTAAAAAAAATAATAATAATAACAACAACTATTCAACTTGCCATTACAAGGAAAAGCACCATCATACATGACCTTATAGCAATAGTATAGAAGGTATAGAAAACAACATGTGGAGCTTACAAATGAAACCTAGGAATATAAACTTTCAAAAGTAACTTTAACATTTCCTCTCATATGGTCTCATAGCTGTCATTGAAATAAATAACGAAAATAATCAAGAAAAAATTTAGTATACCAAGTCAACTATAGAATACATTTTATTTCCATCTACCTCTTATCTAGCATATAATGATCAATTACTATACAAGAACAAGAGTGAATAAGATTATAAGTGGAGAAGCAATCGCTTAAGAACCTAGACCAATCTTAAAAATGCAAGACAACAAAAGGAAAATCAACACGGTTCCCACTAATTAGATCAATATTTCTTTAGATAATGTAGACACAAAAATTCAAGGCATGTATTGCGGTCCACCCAAAAGCAAGGAAACAAAACATCACAAAGTCGTTAGGCTTCATTGAGTTTCCAATCACCTTCAGAAACTAACTGTGAACAATTTCTAGAAAGAAAAGCCTTAACAACATGAGAAATTAACAAAATTATATCACCAAGCATAAGTACCTTAGGAGCAGCCATAGGATATTCTTCGGGCAAAAACAATTCCAATTTGAAAACTCCTCCTAGAAAGGAAGAAAATGAAAAACCATACATGAGCAATCCTGTCTTCACGAAATGTGGAAATATAATGAAATTGACTTGTATTCATTTAGTGATTTTGATCTAGTAATGAGTTGTTTGACAAGTAGTATCACATATAATTAGTAACTTGTAGGAAAATCTAGTATGAATCAACAAGAAGCGTGTCAGCAGTGCTCTATATTGACTTAATACATATCACAACATGCTAATAGCAAAACAAATAATTCAAAATAAAAGCGATATTCTTATTTAACACGTTGAATGATTCACACATTAAATTTTGGAGGATTTGTGTTGGGACATACTCATTTGTATAAGCAATGAAGCAATAGATAACTTGGAAAGTGTGTGCAACACGTGTTGTCCACAAAAGAGGGACAGATATCATGCGTTAAGACATGCTTCCTTTGTGTGCAAATATTGAGCAATGAGTTTATCTACAACACAGCCTAGACATTGCTTGGACCAACTACAACAGATTGAATTAAATTTTTGGGTTTTTTTTCTTTCAAAAGTACTTTTTGATATCCAAATAATAATCAAGACAAGATATAAATTAAGTTTTTGTTGTGCAAATATAACTCAATTTTGATAATCACACCATAGCTACCATTTGGCCATTCACATATTGATTGCACTCATCCTTTTCCATTTCAATAGTTATCCAATAATTTATAGTCCTTATAGCATGTATATGCCACATTGTACCCTATACTTCTTATGCTGTTCACATTTTTCATGTTTTAGTGTCTGGTGTCTCATTTCCAGACTAATGGTTTACAAGAATTTCATTTTTGTCTTAGCTACTCACCAATAATTAAGGAGTAGTTTATATTAATCATTAACGTGTATTTATGTATAAAAGAGAATTGGACAGAATCTAGAATTACCACCTCATTTGCCATCAAAATCAAATGAGGCCAAATTATAATTTGGTTTGGTTCACTCAACCCCTTCACTACTATAAATAATTTAATAAAGCTCCTCTATCAATGATGTTCCTAAGACTAAAAGTGTTGATGTGTCCATAAAAACCTTCTAATTACAGAAGCAAGAATTTGGAATGAGTACCAAAGAGATCAAGGAGGGGGAGAGAGCTGAAATGTGCAGCCTCAGCAGCCATGGAGGCATTCCTTTGGCCCATGTGTACAAATTAAAGTCCAGCTGAGAAGTCCAACATTGGTATAGGGGCTCAATTAAATCAGCTATTGGAGTTTAGGAGATTGATTAAACCCAATTAAAGTTCAGTGGCTCAGTTGAGTTTTTAATGAGGGCTAACTCGAGACTCAAACCATAAATATTTCCAGAACAATATTTCGGACAGTTTATAATGGCAAACACCTGCAATGGCAGAAGCCTCACATATTGTGCTGTCACTTCATTTTGCAGTGTTTGAAATACAAGCATATAAAGTAATATTGTTGTGGATATAAGGATATCCACCATAAAGAGAATAACTTAATAATAAAAATATTGAGCATTTTTCAATAAAACTTTTATTATACTAAGATCTTTCCCATGAAGTCATAATATATTTTGATATGGTCACTAACTTGTGGAGATAAGGCCCATGCTTCATAGGAAGCTACTACCAGAACTGTCTTTTTTTTTTTTTTTCTGTGTTGGAAGCAACCTGTGGTGACATTTCAGGGTGGCTTCTGATTGCTACTGTTATCGTTGTGATCAGTGGTGGTACGTACATACATACATACATACATACATACGTACGTACGTACGTACATACGTACATATGTACATACATACATACATACATACAAACAATAGATAGGCCACTTAGATTCCTTGGACATTTTCCTATGTTATGAATATTTTCTTAGAATATTTTTACATGTGAATTTATATTTCAGTAGCATATATAGCATGCGCCTATGCAGCATTACATTCTATATTTTATAGTTTTGCCAAGTCATGTCCATTTCATGCATGTCCCGTGTTCTGGGTCCCAATATACGATTCATAGAATCAATCAGATAACATTATTAAGGAAACTCTTTTAAGTTTTTTTGTTAATCCCTATGGGTGGGAAGACAAAATCGTTCCTATCTAGCAATCAAACATAGATCAACATATGCGTAGTTTTTGGCCACTTGAGGATGATCCTGGACACATGGTGAAGAATAAATCTCCAAATTATACATCTGCATACTCCTAGTTGATTAGACATGACAAGCATTTCACAAAATATTTTCTAGCCTTTGCATATTAAATTCATCAATCCTACGACTCTCTCTCTCACACACACACACACACACAAAAGGCAGACAATATGTCTTTTCTACCATGTTCTTGACCAAGTACCAACAAGCATAGCTTCCATGCTTAGTTGCTACAGGGACTAATCCTATCAACATTACCACAACCAATTTCACCACAGCCAACATGAATGACTTGGGTTTCTGATGGAAGTGACTGCAGAGGTTTGTGAGGGTGGAAGGATTTGCGAGTGTGTTGCACTATCGCCATACAAGTCTTTTTCCATGAATTGCTTCAAATGGCTAGGATAAAGAAGCTTAATGAGATCTATAATGTTGTTTCATGAGGAACTTTTCCAAAATCAGTTCTTTATATTTGCTGCAGCTAGTTTTTAGATTCCCTATCGTGTGCAATCCTTATATTCCTCTTTATTTCTCACTCCACAAAAGTGAGCAACTAGTGGACCTATCGAATCCAAGCATGAAAGGCAACATGTCAATAAATCTGGTAAGAAAATCTATCAGTTGTTAGGTTGTGAATCTACCAACTTAATTTTTGGGGATGGGTTATCACTTACCATATAATAAAAATTTCTCAATTAAATATTGTCTAATGCACTATGAAAATCCAAACTTTTAAAGGAGGTGTTATTTGCAGCTTTATTTGAATACTAATATACCAAAATTCTACTATTAATTAGTGCAACAGACTAAAACAAAAGCACAAAAATATTTCTTCTAAGATAAAAGTGTAAAAGTAGGGGCAAAGGAAGTATTTGTTTAACTAGAAGTAAACATTGCTCAATTGAACAAGCACATAGTGACCTTGCTCATGGCTAATTATATGAATATCATGTTGTATTTAACTTGAATAAAGAACTTATAGTTTAGTGTCAATTAGACAAGCATTACTGTGTTTCACATAATTGTTGATTTTGAAATGCAACATTCAGAGCCACACACTTTCAGTGAAAATTCATAATTTTAGCAAGGTAATCATTTTCTAAGGAAAATCTAAGTAATCATAGAAAGTTATGAGGTTTTGTTTATAGCAGCATGATAAAAGTGCTCCTTTATTGAAAAGCTCTCATTTCATAACATGTTATGATAATCTTGTCCGAACTATACATCAATTTTCCAACAACAACAACAATAAACTGAACCTTAATCCCAAATTTTGGGGATGAAGCATTTAGTATGCAAGATGAAATACCTAATTTGGCCCTGTACCCATACCTTATTGTAATCACGACAATTATATCACCAAATCCGATAACACAACCATTCCTAGACCATAGTCATGACTCCCTTTTATTCCGATGATTTTATCCGCAATAAAATTCATCTGACTCTATCCTTCCGCAATAAAATTCATCCGACTCTATCCTTTTGGCACCACTGAATGCTTAAACAATGTAAGACACTACTGGCAGGTTAATTGACAAATACCACGATAAATCAGAGCCTGGCTTTTATACGCAGACTCATTAAGTGTAAACAAATAAGCTAGCTTTGGTATCTGATACCAGACTCATTTAGTGTGGCTCAAACAGTCACATATGCATCGCCACTACAAATAACTATTTGTGTTTGCACAGATGCACATTAAGTGTGGCAAAACAGATAAGCTAGCCTTTTTATTCTTTTTGCTTGGCAATACGGCAGGGGCATGATTTGAACCTAGCACCTTTATTATAGGCAGACTCATAAGTGACTGTTTGAGCCAAACCTCTTGGTCACACATAGGCTAGGCATGGCCAAAGAAAAGAAAGTCAAGACGTTTGGTTCTTGATTGGATCATCTTGGATCGATCCGCTTGTTTGCATTATGTGGATATGAATGAGTTAGTCCTAGGAGCCTCCGTGATTACTTTCTCACACAATTAAGGGGTTTTGAAGGAAAGAAGGATCCTCAATGTTTTTGGAAATGTGCAATTTTGGCTATTCCTTGGTGTATTCGGCGAGCACAAAATGCAAGACTATTGATCCCTCCCTTCTTTTGGACAAGATTGTTTTCTACATTTATTTGTGGGCTCACAATTATTGAGTCTTTAATGATCATAGTTTAGATGATTTGAAGAGGTGTTGGAGAGGAGTGTTGCATTAGCTGTTTGTTTTTACTTTGTGTATTTTATTTTGCTTTCTCCTAAGGATTTGTTGCCCGTTGGGGTCCTTGTAGATTCCCTTTACCTCTAATATGTAATTATTTTTTTTTTCTATAAAATAAGGATCATCTTGGATTCAAGGCTCCAATAAATCCACTAGCGAACCAAATATTTACCTGTTAGATGGAGAGCATTTGCTTATTTATCATTTTGTTAGGTTGCAAAAGAACTTCAGTGAATCTTGAGCAAAACAATGTCATAGAAAATCCATGCATACAACAGCAAAGGGCAATCAGAAGTGCCAGGTGAATTTTCCCTCTATAACATCTTCAGACAACATCTCATGTTATGAAGCACAGACACGGTAATATTACAAATTTTCAAAATAAATAAAAGACATGAAACCATAGAAAATCACATAACATAGAGTTATTAAGTAGGCTTACATGTACTCCAAAATTAGCATATACGAAAAGAGTTCACTCTTTGGATATATTAGATATTTAAACATGCACGACTAGATTTCTTCAGTAGAGAGGAAAGGGGAAATTACACCACAAATCCTTTAATGTTGGGGTCTGATTTCACAAATATGTTTAATCTTTGTAAAGGAACAAAATCTTCTCGAGTGTTAAAACTTGCTAACAAATCCATCCTCAAGAGTATTTTGTAGATATTTATATAGCTCTATAGTAACTATGCACTTACAAAACTTATACCATTTTAGATCAAATATAAAAACAAAATTAGGTGCAGGATGAATCATCTTATTTTCATAAGAACACATGACATGTTTTCTAACAATGATGGATTCATCATGTGATAAAAGTTTGAGGCAAAAAAATAACAAATTCTAGCAACTTGTGCTTATATTACAAGTTCTGTATGATTTGAATGTTATTGCATGGATGCTCTCGCCACGTGTGCAAATAATGGTGGAGATGTAAAGAAAAAAGACTTATAGAATGAGTTTGCTACTAAATCACAGCGTACAACATGATTTTGTTACCCTTAAAGCATTAATGAATTGGACCACAATGTTAAGGATTTGTGATGTAAATTCCTCAAAGGGAAAGCATACATGCTAGGAAGGTCAATTGATCTAGTTGATTCAACAAGTTCATACTTCTTGTATTGCCTACAGGTCATCAAACCTCAGTTGACATAAAGATCAAGACCTTTTCCTCTCCGAAGAAGCTTTTAATTAGTCAGTTTCAAACCACAAAAGATCCTCAAGCTACTTTACATGAGAATATATACAGCTGTATACTCTACTGGAAAACCCTAATGAGCACAAGCTTTTTTGGGTCCTGGCAGCAACGTGTACATGCGTTGCACAGAAATCAAAAATTCCAAAAACTTAAGCATTTCAAGTCTAATTTCATAACACTGACAAATTTCACTACATTTCCAATGGAAAAACTACGAAAGAAAAATTATACATAAGCAGTCACCTTCATAAGGAGATTGAGTTGGACCCAGGATCATAACATTAAAGTAGCGCATGTTGTCTTCTGAAGGCGAAGCACTAATACCAGGAGCTGTAATCACAAATTATCAATCACAATTCAGCTAAAATTTAATATTTCATCAAAGAGACTGACCACTCTCAAATTCTAAACTAATAATACGTCTGATCTAGGGTTTTAATTAGTTGGTTCATACTGGATCCCTAAATCTCTTCAACGGTTTCTAAATTCAACGAATAAACTACGAAGTCCAAGCACCAAGTCATCAATTTAAACCACAATTCGAGTTTTATACACACGAAACCACAATTCGAGTCTTATACACACGAAATGAAGAAGAATTGAGTACAAAGAGAGAAATTTACCCGGTTCACTGAGCAGCCTCTGCGTCTCCTGCATAGGATTACAAATCAGATTAGAGAGAGAGAGAGTGAGTGAAAAGAGATCAAAGTTACAAGAGAGGCAGCGAGAAAACTGAAAAGAGGAATTAAGAGGGGAAGATCGAGCAGATACCTTGATGATTCTTCGAGGGAGATTGCTGTTCGCCATTGATGCCTGAGAGAGAGAGAGAGAGAGAGAGAGAGCGCGAGGGTTTGGTCGAAATTGGGGGAAGGGGTGAGGGGTTTAAACGTCAAGTTCTTTTGTGACAATGACGGCAAATCATTCTCTCGTGCCGGATTAACCACTCCACTCGTACAGGGATACCGCATCCCTGCTGAGGATGCCACTGCCCTTTCATTTTTCTTTCCCATATATACATATATATATTTTTTTTTTTTTTGGGGGGGGGAGGGGGGGAAATTGACCCAATAATTCACCTTTGGGTCATTTTTAAGTTGATCGGATGCAAATGCCTTTGGTAAAATATTTTGTTAAACATTTTAATTTAAATAAAAAACTACCACAAAAGACTGTGAACTTGACAAATTATGTATTTTTTCCTCCTCTCCTTGGTGTCTAAAATGAAATGTAGAGAATAATCTCTTGATAAAGAAATACTCAATAACTTAATAATATTTTTTTATCAAATCAGACTTGGGACCAACATGGTAAATTAATAATTCACTAAATTTTAATATAACTTGATATATAAATTAATAATCTCCGATAAATTTTTATGTTGACCCTATAAACAGGCTTTTGTAAAATATGATTCCAATATTAGTTGTTTTCTTTTGAAATTGATGCCTCTTATGACCTTATCTATTACTTTTCTTAATGCATTAAGAAGCTCTAGATAAGTGTTTTTTTTTAATATATAGGATAGGCTCAAATTCAGATATCTAAAGAGAATAAGATAGTATTAATCATAGATAGAAGCTCTAGAGCAGTGTAATTTCAATTTATTGAAAAAGAAAATTCATGACTTCCGTTTAGTTGAACAAGTACATTCATGAACTTACTTTAGTTAAACAAAGTACAAAGAATCATGATAGTTTATAATTTGGTAATTAGGTAATATTCATATACTCACAATATATGTACACGTATTTAAGTTCAATGTTTTTAGAAAGGAAAAATAGAATGCCTTAATAAATTAATAATTTTTGGTTTGTAAGATTAAGTGATATATTGACTAATTATCAAATTTTCATGAAGTCAAAGATATTAATGTATTGGGGTTTAACTATATAGTATCTTTCAATAATTTAAATTGTTAATTTGATTATCATGAATTATTAAAAAAAATCTACATAAAAATAGTAACAATTTAATTTCAAATTCTTATATTAATAGAGACGACTTCTAAAGCATGGTATCCCAAATTTTTAAATGACATGAATTTCGAATTCCATGATTTTGCAACTGCCCCATCTAGTCTTCTTTTCGCACGATTTTGTAAAAGATTTAAAGAAAAAGGAGATTGTTTAGAGTACAAGAGCTTAAAAATTTGGCAATACCTGGCTATAAAAAAACTTTTCAATATTAACATTTGCCATTTCTAAAACTTTTTCAATTTCACAAATGACTCAACATGTTAATTTAATTAACATTTAATTACTTATTTAATTATAAGTTTTATTTTTATGTTTTTTGTCTTATTATTAATAATTATATATTTGATTATTTTTTATTTTTACAATAAAAGATGACTATAAAATAATTAATAGTTATATAAAATTTTTTATTTTTTTATTTACATATATTTTATTTTTATGTTTCCATTTCTTATATTTTTATAAAATGTCATTAACTCGTATCATTTTATATCCATTTTTTGTTTTCTCATTTCTGTCCCCATGCACCCCAAGAAAACACCATAGAAGAGAAATCATATTGTCTCTCACCCCTTCTTGAAAATATATGAGTTTTATATGTTAAAAGTTTTACCATAAATTTGATTATTTTGAATTTTTAAAGGGAATGAATATGAAAAATCATAAAATTAAAATTCAAAATCCTACATATCTAAAAAAATACAAAATTTTTGTCGTCATGGCATTTAAATATCATGAATTTTGAGAGATCATAAACAGTCATATCCTATTATTTATGCTTACCATGAAAAAGCAAAAAACAAGTTCACCAAGAAAACGAAAACAAAAACAAAAACAGTTTAGAATTTTGTAAAGAGGTTTTAAGAATTCGAGGATCGAATAAAATCCATTGTTCTTTTATTCCAATCATAGAGTTCAAAAGGTTTGATGAACACATCAAATGTCACAAAGCATGATACATATCATAAAAAAGCTATGAATTCGATGACTCTGTTTTATTATGTACACAATTTATATTCTAGATTTAGCCGTGAATATTTATTGAAAATGAATACTGAAAATGAATACGTTTTATATACTAGTGATAGGACATGGCCTAATCAGAGTAGTTAATCGTTGAAGAGCCCATTAAGGACACCCACCGACCAGTATCTAACGATTGCCATGGCAATCTACCGAAAGGCCTTAACCGCCCATCACTTCCGAACGATAGGACTTCAATCGCCCCGCCAACCAAACATGATACACCAAGCAAAGGGAGATAGCCCCGATCGGGCAATCACACATCAATCCTTTAACTGAACAACTCCTGAAGACTCCTCAACGGTTGAGTGACTGATCGATAGCCAACATCTTTAACGATTCTAATGGAAGGTCAGAGTATCCTAATAACTCTAGTTTTCTATTTCAGAGCGGTATTCCTGTGATCTTTCAGTCAAGGTAAGTATCCCTCTTGAAACACATGGCCCAATCAGAGGATTCAATTGTTGAAGAGCCCATTAATAGTGCCTACTGACCGGTATCTAATGATTGCCACGACAACCTACCGAAGGGCCTTAGTCGCCCAACTCTTCTGAACGATAGGAGCTCAATCGCCCCACCAACCGAATGTGGTATACCAAGCAAAGGGTGATAGCCTCGATCGGGCAATCACGCATCAATCCTTCGACCGAACAACTCCTGAATACTCCTCAACGGTCGAGCGACTGATTGATAGCCAACATCTCTAACGATTCTAAGGGAAGGTTAGAACATCATAATAACTCTAGTTTCCTATTTCAGAGTGGTATTCCTGGATCTTTCAGTCAAGGAAAGTATCCCTCTTGAAACTCATGGCCCAATCAGAGGAGTCGATCGTTGAAGAGCCCATTAAGGATGCCAACCGACCGGTATTTAATGATTGCTACGGCAACCTACCGAAGAGCTTTAGCCGCCCAGCTTTTCCGAACGACAGGACCTCAATCGCCCCGCCAACCGAACGTGGTACACCAAGCAAAGGGTGATAGCCCCGATTGGGCAATCACATGTCAATACTTCAACCGAACAATTCCTGAAGACTCCTCAATGGTCGAATGACTGATCGATAACCAACATCTTTAACGATTCTAAGGGAATGTCAGAATATCCTAATAACTCTAGTTTCCTATTTCAGAGCGGTATTCCTGGGATCTTTCAGTCAAGGAAAGTATCCCTCTTGAAAACGAAAATTTTTCAAATGATGAGAATCGCAATCAACACAGAATATTGAATTCCCGAAATTTTCAAATCAGTCCGATAAGGAAGGTATGGTGAATCCTCCAAGCAGCGTACGATTCTGAAAGGTATAAGATCTCTTAAAACCCTGAAAACTAGGTACACTCTCTTGACCTCACACATTGGACACTCTAATCACAGGGAATCACTCCCTCGAGCTCTCAGTCTATTTTTCCTTTCATACGAAAACCGCTCTTTCTGACTTGAGCGCCGAACCTCCCCGTCGGAGCACCCTCTGACAGTTTTTGTAGGTATCACACCTCTTTGACGGCAACTGCTCGGGTCAACGAAGAGTCGGTATCTGTGGAGTCACAACTTACCTCCAACAGATTGGCGTCGTCCATGAGAACAGACTGATTCTCTAAAAAACTCATGACGATGTCTACTAAATCATACCTAGCCCAACACCAGCCAAGAGAAGAAGACCAGTCATAGGTTTTGATGACAATGATTTGATAGGGGTAGACACCCACCGCGACGACCTCGTAGTCATAAACCCTTAAGATAAAATCTCATATTGTGAAGAGGGTTCTGGTTGATCAGGGGGCTGTTGTGATCTCCTCACTTGGGATGCCTTCTGCCGAATGGGTCTTGATCCATCTCGACTCTTGCCGCCTATCGGGTCCCTTAGAGGACTTTCGGATGAGCCTACTTACCCCGAAGCCATTATATGCCTTCCCGTGACCCTCGGAAAGCCCCCTAATCATGCGACTGCCCAGATTTCGTTCCATGTGATGAAGCTCTACTATCCTTACAACACCATTCTCAAAAGGCCTAGTTTAGATGAACTATAAGCATTACCAAGCACAAGACACATGAAGATTAAATTCAGAACGCCGCAGGGGGTCGTTGTCATACGAAGTGATCCTGATCTCTATATCCTCTTTGCGGCTTAAGACGCACAAAAGGCTTTTCCGAGAAGGCACTGAGCCGAAAGTGAAGCCCGAACTAGGCGAAGACACGATCGAGGTCCCTTTAACGGGCAACCCCAGTCAAACCGTCCGGATATGGGCTAACCTATTACCTTCCTTGCGAGAGGCCTTAGTCGTCTGTCTATAAAGACACTCAAAAGTCTTCGCCTGGGTTCCGGAAGACATGTCAGGCATAGATCCATTAGTCATAACCCATAGACTAATGGTTAATCCCGATTTCAAACCAGTAAGGCAAAAGAAGAGGGTATTTGCCATCAAACGACAACGCGCCATTCAGGAGGAAGTACAAAAGCTGTTATCGGCTGGGTTCATCCGAGAAGTCAAGTATCCTTAGTGATTGGCTAACGTAGTTTTAGTAAAAAAGGCCAACAGCAAGTGGAAGATGTGTGTGGATTTAACCGATATCAACAAAACACGTCCAAAGGATAGTTATCCGCTCCCCAATATTGACAAAATCATGGACAACTCCGCGGGACACCGGCTTTTGAGTTTTATTGACACTTACTCCCGCTATAATCAGATTAGAATGACGCCTGAAGACGAAAAAAGTACCAGTTTCATCACCGAGTTTGGCACATATTGTTACCGGGTCATGCCTTTTGTCCTAAAAGATGCTGGAGCAACTTTCCAACGGCTGGTCAATACGGTCTTCAAAAACCAGTTAGGTAGGAATGTTGAAACTTATATGGATGACGTGCTCGTGAAGAGTGTTACAGCCGAAACCCATGTTGCAGATCTTGAGGAGACCTTCTAGACACTAGAACGGTACAACATGCGTTTGAACCCAGTGAAGTGTACCTTTGGGATCGCCTCCGAAAAATTCTTGGGTTCATGATCATCGACTAAGGGATAGAGGCCAATCCCGAAAAGATACAAGCAATATTAGACATGACACCTTTTCAGACACTCAAAAAAATACAACGTCTGGCCGGTCGAATAGCGGCCCTAAGTCGATTCATGTCCAGAGTTTGCAAGAAATACAAGCCCATATTCGACGCGCTGAAGAGATTCCAACGGTTTAAATGGACGCCCGAATGTCAAACAGCCTTCGAACAACTGAAAGAATATCTGATGCAACCTCCGCTGCTTTCGCGACCTGTCCTCGGGGAGGAACTCTACCTGTATTTGGCCGTCTCAGAGCGAGCGCTCTGCTCCGTGATGGTGAGACAGAAATCCACTACTCAGAAGCCAGTTTATTACATCAGCAGGATATTGAAAGAATCCAAGATTAACTATCAGCCGATTGAGAAGATTGCCTATGCCTTGGCCGTTTCAGCGAGGCGCCTTCGACCGTATTTCTAGACCCATACCATTGTGGTGCTCACCGACCAACTATTGAAACAAATCCTCCAAAAGAGGGACACGTCCGGGTGGCTTATCAAATGGAGTGTGGAACTGGGCTAGTTTGATATCCAGTATCGACCGCGGCCAACATTAAAGGGCCAAGCACTGGCCGATTTTATTCTCGAATGCACTTTACCCCAGATGCCTGAAGAACAATCTCCTAACCATCAAGAAGAATGGTTGACCCCAAAATGGACTACTCACGTGGACGGGTCATCAAATTCTTCAGGAAGCGGCGTCAGCCTCATACTAATGGGACCGAACGATTTGAAGGCGGAATACGCCATTCGCTTCGATTTCCAGGCCATCAACAACCAGGCTGAGTATGAGGCCTTACTAACGGGCCTTCAGATCACCACAAACATGGGAGCATGAAACGTCAGGGTGTTCACAGACAGCCAGTTGGTCATGAAGCAAATCGAATGGGTTTATGAAACTAGAAATCAGGTCATGGCTAAATATTTGAACAAACTGCGCGAGACGATAGACCAGTTGGGCAAGGTTGACATCCAACAAATCCCACGTTCGGAAAATGCATGAGCTGACACTCTATCGAAGTTGGCTAGTTCCGATTCAGTTGTCTCTAGCCAAACGGTTTACATCGAAAGTTTACCGCATCCTAGCATTGACGAGCTTAGGGAGGCTTTGCCTATTGATCGGTCAGCCAGTTGGAAAGACCCCATAAAAGAATATCTGAGACACGACCGTCTGTCAGAGTCCCCCATAGAAACGATAAAACTAAAATGAAAGGAAACACAGTACGCCATAATTGATGGGATCCTCTACCACAAATCATTCACTCATCCATACCTACGGTGCTTGACTCCCGAAGAGGGGGACTATGACCTCCAAGAAATCCATGAAGGAATATGTGGTAACCACTTAGGCGCTCGAAATCTAGTTTATAAAGTCTTTCGTCAAGGGTACTACTGCCAACTATGAAGACCGATTCTGACAACTACGTCAAACGATACGACAAATGCCAGCGCTTCTTCTCAGTGCCTCAGCTACCCTCCACTGAGTTTAACTCGATATCTAGCCTTTGGCTGTTTACTCAATGGGGCATGGATATTCTCGAACCATTCCCCCCAGCCACGGGACAATGAAAATTTTTGATAGTAGCGATTGACTATTTCACCAAGTAGGTGGAAATAGAGCATCTAGCTCAGATCATGACAACCAAAGTCCAGTCCTTCGTATGGACTCATATTATCACCCAGTTTGACATACCACACGTCCTCATCATGGACAATGGAAAACAATTCGACAACTAGCACTTTCGGGAATTCTGTGAGAAACTCGAGATTCAGCATCGATTTTCATCAGTCACTCACCCACAAACCAACGGGCTAGCCGAAATAACCAACCAAACTATCCTGTAAGGACTGAAGACGACACTGGATGACACCAAGGGACAGTGGGCGAAGAGGTTTATGGAATTTTCTGGTCATATAGCACTACCCCCTGAAAGCAACGGGAGAAACACCGTTCAGTCTAACTTACAGAAGTGAAGCAGTCATACCCGTGGAGATAGGTATTCACTCACTTCGGACAGCTCAATACGACGCTGGGTAAAACAAACGTATCCTACGAGAAAAACTGGACTTGCTTTTAGAACTACGAGAGTCCACGTCAGCATGTATGGTGGCCTATCAACAGCAGATGACTGGTACTAAGGAAGGTAGAGGTTACCGGTCAACTCCACCTTGGGGGCAAGCTCGCCCCTAATTGGAAAGGTCCATATCGAGTACATTTCATGATTCGACTGGGAATATACCGACTCAACAATCTAGACGGATCGATAGTGCCTAGGATCTGGAACTCGGAGAACTTGCGCATATACTATTAGTGAATTTCAGAGCTATCTTGTGACCAGAAGATTTCCTATCACTCGTACGCGTCGTCAATATGGGATGTAACTCCCCGGATGGGTGGACGCGACCCATAATTTCAAAATTTCCTATCGATCAGTGGGCCTCAGTCGCCTAGTCTCTATCGTTCGTACGCGTCGTCAATAGGGGATGTAACTCCCCGGATGGGTGGACGCGGTCCACAACTTAAAAATTTCCTATCGATCGGAGGGTTTCAGTCATCCAGTCTCTATCGTTCGTATGCGTTGTCAATAGATGATGTAACTCTCCGAATGTGTGGACGCGGCCCACAACTTAAAAATTTCCTATCGATCAGTGAGTCTCAGTCGCTCAGTCTCTATCGTTTGTATACGTCGTCAATAGGGGATGTAACTCTCCAAACAGGTGGATGCGGCCCACAACTTAAAATTTTCTTATCGATCGAAGGGACTCAGCCGCCCAGTCTCTATCGTTTGTATGCATCATCAATAGGGGATGTAACTCCCTGAACGGGTAGACGCGGTTCACAACTTAAAAATTTTCTATCAGTCAGATGGCCTATATTGCCAAGTTCTTATCGTTTGTGCAAGCCACATGGAGTCTCCTGAGTAAATGAGTACGACCCCCTAAACCCATCGACCGTCAACCTAGTAGTACGAGAGGCCGACGTTACTCAGCATTTCAGGGATGAGCCTAAAAAATAGACCTACTTAGGCGAAGGTTGAAGAAAGGCATATAACCATGCAAGGAATTGGAAAAGAGAATGGACAAAATTCAAGTAAGTAAAGTATAACCTTTCATTTACATCTATGTGAAATAGTACATTCGGTTACATAAAGTATAAGCCGCTAAGTCGGGCTGACTACACCAAGAAAGATACACAATAGGGTTATTCCTAAAGAGGAAGAACACAATCCCTAAACTCGAGAGTACAAAAATGTAGTTTTTAGGGATAAGAAAAGGTGAACTCGAGTTTTGCCACCCCTAACGCAACCCGAGCCAGACTAGCCCATCTAAAAAACGATCGAGAGGCATCCCCACCATAATTGGATGGTGGGGATGGAACCTGGACAGATCATCCAAGGCGGTACGAGACACACCCTCTCGGCGATGGATGATCTCACGACGCCGGCCTAACAACGGCAGACGTAATGAGATCTCCGTCCAGTAGTCCCCTTCCTTAATGAGATCTCACTCCAACAGAAATTCTTCAAACCATAAAGCTCCGTATGCCCAAAGCACCTCATGAATCAACTCTCAAAAAGGAGCAGCCCTGAACAAGACTCCCTAAGAAGAAGGAAATACTCGATTCTCCACGAAGGAAAATGAGCGCACTTCATAGCTACTTATAACGGGAGAAGATTAAGCCCTAATTAATTTGGGGCACGTGAAACGGACTCTGGCATAAATGAGGAAATAAATTATCTCCAATTCCGCATGAGAAAATCACTTCCGAAGAGACACACTTGTACGCGTGGCAAGAAAAGAGGATGGATCAGGACGAGCTTAGCATCCCTACGCTTTCGTGACATATTAAGCATGCCTCATAGGTCTCTACTCATGGCATTTCTTTCCCAAGAAGACCCTGAATTGAGGGCAAATGATGGGACATGGCCCAATCAGAGGAGTCAATCATTGAAGAGCCCATTAAGGGCGCCTATCGACCAGTATCTAACGATTACCACAGTAACCTATCGAAGGGCTTTAGCTGCCCAGCTCTTCCAAATGACAGGGCCTCAGTTGCCCCGCCAACCGAACGTGGTACACCAAGCAAAGGGTGATAGCCCCAATCAGGCAATCACGCGTCAATCCTTCAACCGAACAGCACCTGAAGACTCCTCAACGGTCGAGCGACTGATCGATAGCCAACATCTCTAACGAGTCTAAGGGAAGGTCAGAACATCCTAATAACTCTAGTTTCCTATTTTAGAGCGGTATTCCTGGGATCTTTCAGTCAAGGAAAGTATCCCTCTTGAAAGATATGGCCCAATCAGAGGAGTCAATCGTTGAAGAGCCCATTAATGGTGCCTACCGATCGGTATCTAACGATTGCCACGGCAACCTACCGAAGGGGCTTAGCCATCCAGCTCTTCAGAACGACAGGGCCCCAGTCGTCCCACCAACCGAACGTGGTACACCAGGTAAAGGGTGATAGCCCCAATCGGGCAATCATGCGTCAATCCTTCAACCGAACAACTCCTGAAGACTCCTCAATGGTCGAGCGACTGATCGATAGCCAACATCTCTATGATTCTAAGAGAAGGTCAGAACATCCTAATAACTCTAGTTTCCTATTTCAGAGCGGTATTCCTAGGATCTTTCAGTCAAGGAAAGTATCTCTCTTGAAAACAAAAATTTTCCAAATGATGAGAATCACAATCAATACAGAATATTGAATTCTAGAGATTTTCGGATCAGCCTGATAAGGAAGGTAGGGTTGAAGCCCCCAAGCGGCGCATAACTCTGAAAGGTATAAGATCTCTCAAAACCCTCAAAGCCAGGTACGCTCTCTTGATCTTACACATTGGATACTCTAATCACAGGGAATCACTCCCTCGATCTCTCAGTCTGTTTTTCCTTTTATATGAAAACCGTTTTTTCTGATTTGAGCGTCGGAGCCTCCCCGCCAGAACATCCTCCGGCGGTTTTTGCAGGTATCACATCTCTTTGACGGCAACTGCTCGGGTCAACGAAGAGCCGGTGTCTGTGAAGTCATAACCCACCTCCAACAACTAGTAATGTAAATTTATAATCCCAAGCTCGAAAAAATACAAAATTTTCAAAGTGATGAAAAACAAATCAAGGGATTTTAGGAAATGAGGGAGAAAATGTAGAACTCCATGATTGTGAATGCCATGAAAGTTTCACTATTAGCGAATGACTATCAAATCTAATGGTATTAGATTACCACATTAAAGGTGACAAAATGCTAATTGAGAAAAGCATTGAAATATGTTAGTAACTAAAGCATTTCAAATTTATTGTTTTGATAGAAACTCCAAAAGGAAGGCACAAGTGCAGGCCATATAACACAATACATATTTTTTGGTGAGTCTGTCATGAACGAACTCCATGAGAGAAAGAGTGTGAAGACGGCAGGTGGGCATGGAGGGCGTACAAAGATGGGCAGCTCTAGGGCATCTTCAGCAATCTTCTTGTCATGCATCTTCAAGTATACCCTGTAAAAGCAACATATACAAGCAAAAAAGGGTTACCCACTTTATGATTTTGACATACCATAAAGTATGCAATCCGAGGAGGAAATGTTTACCTTGCCGACGAATCCCCGTATGTTGCCAACAAGCCAAAGTTTATGGTAACACTCACAAATGATCTCTTTGATGTACAAATATCCCATCCAAGGGCAACGACAACATTGAATTGTTAGATTTATTCTATGATGTGAAAGCGTGGGAAAAATTAAATAGGATTGGATTTTTTTGGGATCGTACCTTATTATGTAGATATACAAAATTATGAATTGCGAAATCCCTTCAAACAAAACGTATGGTCGGGATGATGATTATGAAATTAAACTACCACTACAATGCCACAACGCCTCAACCCTAAATTCGATGATCTCAATGACGAGAGAAAATTTCATACTCAAAATTTTCTTGATCCCTCAATTATTTCTCACTCTAAAGAATACGTATGTCTCTCACTTAATCTTTGTAATTCCAATTGGTCTTTTGATCTACACTCAATCCCTTATTAAAGAGGTTAATCCCCAATACATTAAGTTTCATTTACGTGAAAGATTATTATGGAGAGTTGTGAGGAGTTGTAGGGATAACGGGAGTTATCTTATTATCCCAAATTCAAATTTAAATAATTTGAATTATCTCCCAATAACCAAAAATACTCTTAC
This sequence comes from Dillenia turbinata, assembly GCA_037126225.1. Lineage (NCBI taxonomy): Eukaryota > Viridiplantae > Streptophyta > Magnoliopsida > Dilleniales > Dilleniaceae > Dillenia > Dillenia turbinata. The sequence continues at coordinate 119,718 of JBAMMX010000022.1, forward strand.
GTGGGCAGATTAACCAACATCTCTCACTTATACATGAAGGTATTTTATGTCTGTCATAAGATCACACAACTCATGCGATCTTTCACATCACCCTATTGGATTTTCATATAATATTGGATGTTGTGCGACCGGCGAGTATACTTACTAGTAAAGACTTCTCGATATACCTATTAGAATGATTGAGAAGCTATCGTTAATACAAAAAGGAACTCGCTGTACTCTAAACTCAACGCATTACATCTATCGAGCTACTTTTCTTATCGAAAGTGATCTCCAATCATTGTTCGACTGTGTATTCACTATCCAACATGGATAAACATAATAAGTTGACTGGTAAATGAAACTCAATAATATAAATATCAATTGACCTTCCTTTTCCCAACTAGAATCTATCTATCTTAATTCAATTACTATCCTATCGACCAAGATGTAACCGAGTATAGATATACTTTATTCACATTTTTATTCCTCTTTCCATTGTCACCCTTTACCTTATTCACTCATCTCTCTCTCACTTTCAAACCCTAGCAACATGCCTTTATCTCTGGGAGTCAGGTAGCAATCTTCAGCTCTAACTTGTCACTTTGTGAGTGGCTTTGTCATGGATGAATATCAAGTGCTTGAAGTTGCGAGTAAGCTTTCTTGTTGGTCTTTTGACTTCAATCACCTTTCCTTTTGATCTTCACATGCTCTAGTATGTCCTTAGTTTTTGATGAGAGGAGCATCATTATCTTTTATGAAGTAAGGGTTTGTTGTCGGCTTCCGTTTCTCGCTTTAGGTTATAATTTCTGTGTTTTTTATGAGAAGATCCTCTTCGCTTTTTTTGATGAGATCTTTTACTCTCGATCTCTCTCTCTCACACACACACACATGAATAAGGGGGGAAAAAACAAACCACAATTGATTTCTCAAGATTGAAACCTCTCTCTCCCCTAAAAATTTTCCCAAAAATCATCGAACCCATTTTTTTCACTTAATTTTTACTCATACTACTATTTAAACCTCAAATTCACAAATTTTTGGCATACACACTAAGCATCATGAAGCCACAAATAATGATTTTTTTAATTTTAGCTTATTCTTGAGTCATTGCTTTGTAAGCTAAAATTATTGAACAATGTTTCATTTCTACACAATATCTCTCTTGGTGACGAAGGATATTTTTGAGTCGAGAGAATTGGGGAAATTCCCTTGTGGGGAATTGTACCTATAGTTAAACCAATTCAAAACCATAATTGAGTTTGATTCTAACCAAACTTGAGACCAACTGACACTTGGTCAGATGAGATTTCTAAAATGGTAATATTAGTGATTGATTGTAATTAAATGGTCATAAAAAATAATTACTAGATGACCAAAGAATAACTTTGTTGGCTTTCTTTTAAGAATAAATAAATAGAGGTGTCAATAAGGGCTAGTCCCATCCCTAGATAATGGATGAGATGGGTCCAAGTTTTTAGGCCCTTATAGGTGTTGGGACATGCTTAATTCTTTTGCAGGCTAGGATAAGATGGGTTCATCTATGCGGGACTTAAAAAAGAAAATATATACATGTTTGCCTCCCACTCGACTCATGCAAAATGTTTATGACTCACAAACCTTTGTTCTCTCTCTCTCTCTCTCTCTCTCTCCCCTCTTCTACAATCCCCTCTTCAAAGATGATTCGATGATAGCGATAGTGGCTGTCTCTTGTCTCCTCCTCAAAGACGATCACAATCTCCTCTTTGACACACCTAGGGTTTGCACATCTCTCCTCGAATATCGAAACCCTCACACCTTTGTCCTTGAGGATTGGAACCCTTGCGTCTCTCTCCTCAACGATTGCAACCCTTCTGTCTCTCTCCTTAATGATCAAATCGAAACCCTTACATCTCTCATCTGATAACCTTATCTCTTTTTCTCTCTCTCTTCTTTATCTCTCATTCATTGTCTCTCATTTTTGGTTTCTTTCTATGTGTCTAGGTTGTGGTTTGTGTTTTCCACATGTTCTTTCTTTCATGATCTCAATCTCCTCCTACAGTGTTTGATGTTTTTTCTTTGCATAGCTAGGTTTGATGTCTATTCTTCACAGTCTCCTCTTCTCCGTCTTTTCTCTCAGAGGACATTGCCACGTTTGATGTCTATTCTTTAATATCTCCTCTTCTTCATCTTTCCTCTTTGATTATCCTATGCCCTTAAGAGATTAAGCACTAAAGCCCTTAAGGAACCCCCATCCCTTCCCTTGTCCCTTGCAAAGATGGGATATCCCGTTATATTTTAGGTCATTTGTAACAACTATGATTAATAGTTAATCATAGCTCAAAATATTAGTTAGTAGTTAACAAGATTAATTAATAGTTAATAGATTGGTTAGTAATTAGGTGAAGTGGTTATATAATTAGTAGAATTAGTTAGTAGAAATAGTATAACTAGTAATTTTCAAAACATATAATGGTATTGAATGGAATGTAATGAAATCTTTCTTTCTCTTTCTTTGTACTCTCTCTCTCTCTCTCTCCCTATCTACTCTCCCTAATTCTCTCTTTCTTTGACATTCTTTCTTTACTATACTTTGGAGTGTGACAAATTAGTGTCAGAGCCCATAATTCTAAATATAATCAATAGTAGAAGATGATTGGTTTGAGAAATATAAAAAAAAAATTCGCAAGCAAGAATGGAAGAAAAAATGGGAGGAATGTGACAAAAGGATAGATGCTCTCATGAAAAGCATTGATGACAAATTAAACATTTGATTAAAAATGTATGGAATCAATAAAGATATCAAAACTTTGGTAGAAAAGAAAAAAAAATGAAAAGAAATTGGAAAGCAGTAAAACAAATTAAGTGACAGAAGAAACAATGTCAAAACCCATAGAAGAACAACGTATTGAAATAATTTCTAAATCTCTCATTTTATTTACTCCTAATAAAGAAATGTTAAGGATAAAAGGATTTTAATTATTCAAGAAAGAAACTATTGATGATGGGTTCTTGTTAGGCTCTCTAAAGATTGAAATTCCATTGTTGATAGGGTAAAATTATTCACCAAAAAGAAATTCAAGAAAAGTCTCTCTCATCCTCCCCCATCTCTTTTTTTCTTCCACTACTCTCCTTGTAACTCAAGTCACATCCATGTTCGTTTGGATCACCTTATCTCTCAACACAAATGCAATGCTTGGTTCAAAATTCGTGGATTCAAAGTCTCAATTTTTGATTTTCTATTCTTAAAGGACAAAGATGTTTTCAAATGGGGGAAATATTGTAACAACTATGATTAATAGTTAATCATAAATAAAAATATTAGTTAGTAGTTAATAAGACTAGTTAACAATTAATAAATTGATTAGCAGTTAGGTGAAATGGTTAAATAATTAGTAAAACTAGTTAGTAAAAATAGTATAAATAATAATTTTCAAAACATATAATGATATTGAATGGAATGTAATGAAATCTCTTTTTTTCCCTCTTTGTATTCTATCTCAGATCTGCATCTCTATCTCTATCTCTATCTTTACTCTCTCTCTTTCTCTATCTTCTCTCCCTAATTTCTCTCTTTCTTTCACATTCTTTCTTTACTATATTTGGGATGTGACAAATTAGTATCAAAACCCATGATTCTTGGTATAATAAATAGTGAAAGATGATTGATTTGAAGAATATAAAAAAGAATAAAAAAAATTTGTAGGCAAGAATGGAAGAAAAAATTAGAAGAACGTTATAAAAGGATGGACACTCTGATGGCAAGTATTAATAACAAGTTAAACAATTTATTAAAAATATATGGTATCGATGAGGATATCAGAACTTTGGTGGAAAAGAAGTAAGAAAATGAAAAGAAATTAGAAAGTAGTAAAACAAATCAAGTGGCAGAAGAAACAATATCAAAACCTATAGAAGAACAAGGTATTGAAACACTTTCTAAATCTCTCATTTTACTTACTCCTAATGAAAAAATATTGAGGATGGAAAATTTTAATTATCCAAGAAAGAAATTGTTGATGATGGATTCTTGTCTATCTCTTCAAAGATTGAAATTCTATTATTCATAAAGCAAAATTTTTTATCAAAAAGAAGTTCAAAAAAAGTCTCTCTCAACCTCCCACATCTCTATTTTTCTCCCACCACTCTCCTTGCAATTTAAGTCACATCCATTGTTCGTTTTTATCATCTTATCTTTTAACACAAATGTAAGTCTTGATTCAAAATTCGTAGATTCAAAGTTTCAATTCTTGATTTTACATCCTTGACAACAAGGATGTTTTCAAAGGGGGGAAGATTGTAATAATTATGATTAATAGTTAATCATAGTTAGAAATATTAGTTAGTAGTTAACAACATTAGTTAGCAATTAATAGATTGGTTAGTAGTTAAGTGAAGTGGTTAAATAGTTATAGAATTAGTTAGTAAAAATAGTATAAATAGTAATTTCCAAAATATGTAATGGCATTGAATGGAATGTAATAAAATTTCAATTTCTCCCTCTCTATATCTCTCTTTATTCTTTCTCTCTCTCTCTTTGTCTCTATCCTACTCTTTTTTTTTTGTTATACAAAGATTTGAACCTGTGATTTTTAGATTGGAAGACAGGACTTGTAACCACTAGAATGTTCCTTTGGAGATCTCTATCCCACTCTCTCTCTTTCTCTTTCTATCTCTCTCTTGAGCCAGTTCATGACACCCTTCAAGTATAAGGGATTGGACGAGCCTTTCATTTCAAGGCCATGGCCGAGGGACATGAGTCTTCACATATCTACAAACCTTGATTGTGGCCCAAATTGACCCAGGCCTAGTTGGAGACAAAGGCTAGAGGACTTTCTCTCTCAGTCTCATCTCTCTCCCTTATATGTTTAAAGTAAAATGGGTTAAAGTAGTCATGTGTGTGGTTGTTACTCACGTGATCAACATAAGGGCACGGTCATGCTTTGATCCTCAGCTTGGCAATTGGACATTGTTTGTTGTTGCTGAATCAACATGCAAGTTCACACTTGCAGTGGTACAAATGGTAATGGAAGCCATTCTTCATGTAATGGAAGCCATCCCTCATTTCTCTCTCTATCTCTCTCTTTCTCTCTCCCCTCCCCTTTCTCTACCTTCTTTCCTCTCTCACAAAAAGCACTCCTCTCTCTCTCTACCCTTCCCTCTACTTTCTCTCTCTCCTTTCCTCTGCCTCTGCTGCCTAATATATCGTTCTTCTCTCCTCGTCTCTTTCTCACTTCAAACCCTAGCTGCACTTCTCTCATTGTCTCTGTTTCTCTCTCCCCATCTTTCTTCATCTTCAGTTTCATGACCTTTTTTTGTAAGGTTTCTTATAAAACCCTAACCCTAAATGTTTTCTTCGATTTCTCACTCTTCCACAATCTCAATTCTTCTCCTCTTTCCTCGATTACTGTCTCTTCACTTCCCTCCAATGCATAACTCTCACTCATGAACCCCATTTTGTTTCTCTCCGCCATTTGCATCAATGTTGTCTTCGACGATCGAAGAGAGGAAAATGAGAAGAAGAATAACGGAATGGCTCTTCTCTAATCTTCGAATCAATGATCACCTTGGTTTCCTAGCCGCTTCTCAATCCATACACTGCTTCCTCTTTACATCTTTGATCATCTCATTCTTTCACATGGGTTGTTACTTTCAATTGAGTTGAGATTTTTATGGTTGATGATTATGATAACTTTCGTTTCTTACTTGAGATTTCGTACAAAATTTGTCACATATGAGCTATTATCAAGAATTAGAATTATCTCTATGATGATGGCATGTGTTTTGTTCTTCATGATCGCTAAAATCCCTAATTCTTTAGCTTAATATGTGATTTTTTTTTATAACATCTATATGCTTCATTGAATTGATAGGTTTTGTGGTTAAGCAAACTGATGGAACCCTCTTCAAAAGACTCGATACATAGTATGGAAGACGTTTAATAGTCAGTATAAGACCCGTGATTCAATATATTCAATACACTCAGACACAAATGAGCCTATGTCGCCCCACTCTACTGATGGAATCTATCTCTCCGAACGGGCCTCCGTCGCCTCGACCTTTGAAAGGAATTAACTCTCTTTGTGGTATCCTTTTCGCTGTTCAGCTAGCCCTCAATGTGGTCTATACAATTCGATTCACAAGCTCATTTGGTAAGATCGAACGACTGTATCTTTTAATCGACCAATAACTACCGAATACTTAAGGAACTGAGCACTTCGACTCCCAAGTGATAATATTCAACCGAATCTCATCTTGATTAAGTTTTCTATTTTAGTACGAAACGTATTTCTTGGATAAGGAAGGAAACCCTTGAAAATCTAATCGACAAGGAAAAAAGTCCCCCAATATAATCAAACTTCCTAAATGGTAACGACTTCATATCTCTGACGTTTAAAACCTGAAATTTTTGGATCTTCTCGTAAAGAAACTAGAATTGTAACGTTCTGAATACACATGTCTCTTGTGGCGTTTCATATAAGAACCTTCAAGACGTCGAGCTAGATAAGTTCTCTTGACTTTTCATAGGACACACAAAATCACAGGGAGATCTGTCCTCCCTCCCACTCTGAGTCTATTATTTCTTTCAAAAATCATTTTTTTTTTATTTGAACATCAAAACTTCTCCTACCGGAGCACTTTTTGACGGTCTTTTATAGGTTTCAAGCTTCTTAATCAAGCATCCGTTCAAGTCATAAGGAGCCGGATCTGTGGAATCAAGACCCACATCCAACACTAATGATTTATGATCAATTTTTGTGCATGCCTGTGTTATCTTAACTGATGAATTTCCTACAGTCTGCTCACTCTGTAGATGAGGTGCTTTTCATTTTTTTTAATGCTACATTTCCTGCATATGTGTGTTACTAATATGTTGATAGTCATCTAAGGTATTGTACATTCTATATTGTTTGTAGTTTTAGGGTAATGTTATTCAGATTGAAAATGTGTGTGAAAGGAAGGTCTAATCCCTATTTTTGTTTTGCCGTCACAATCTGATTGTGATTGTTCTCTCTTTAATCTCATTTATGTTGGTTGGTATTCATTACGTTTCAGTATTGCCTTTTCCTATTCTGTGTTTCATGCATATCCTCTTTTATCTCAATTGGGAACTTATATTTCACCCGTTTCTATACTTGCATTTTAGTGGAACTGGATATATGGCACATGTAAGAACTTCTTATGATCTCATTTTTCTGTGCAATTTTCAAAACTTGAATGTGATTTCTTTTCATGTATTAGCTTCCAGCTTCTGAATGAAAGTAGAGGGATTTTTCATTATGACTGGGGTCTCATTTTTCAAAATTTGCTGTGGCATCATTTGAATCTAGAATGGTTTCTTACAAGAATCAAGATATGTTAAATTTTGAACATAAATCTTTATAAATGGTCTCATACAAAATATGTTTACGCTGCATTACATATAAGACCAGAAACTATTACCGAAAAATCAATAACAAAAAGGGCAATATCAAAATACACTTGAGATTCTGGAACCTAATATGGGTGCCAAATTTTAAAAGAGAATATATACTTATAAATGGTTTCTTTAAAAAATATATTTTTTACATTATGTATGATAGTAGCATATTGGAATGAAATTATTTCTCCTAATGTCATTACTAGAAATATCTCTCTTGTGGCTATTTATAGTTCAAGTATATTGAGTTTTTTAATGATTTCAATTCAACAAAACATTATTTTATATCATGACTAATTTTGGTCATGCATGTTACTAAAGTTGTTTGGTTTGCCCAATAGTCTGTTCCTAATCAGCATACTCAGCTTCATGTGGTGTCCATTCTCTTTGGTTATAATACAATAATCACTGCATGTGATGGGAGAAAATAAGGTAATTCTTTTTACATGATCCAACTCCTTATGGGTTCATTTGAGCTGTTTCTATATCTGATAAGGTTCAGTACTATGATGTGCATGGCACTAGGAGCTAAACTAGGTAGTAGACAAAATAAGGGTAACTATGAGTCGATGAGTCATGCCATATAGTAGCATTAATATAATAAGGTGTTAACATTTTGTTTTTCTGATGCTGTGAATATTTTGATGATGGCTGCAAACCCTTTAGTGAATGACAAACATTTTGCAGCATTAATAACAGAAGATGGTTTTTCTTTATGTCAACCAATGGGATTGGCAACGCACGATTCAGGGATGTTAGTCCATCAAAGTGCACAAAACAAGAAGTGAATTGGGAGTTCAAATATATGACTTTAATTTGAAAGACCACATACCAAAGTTCCCTTTTCTACTCTTTCCTCTTTCAATATGGCATGTAGGAATTTTTTCCTTTCCCTTTAGAATTTTCTTCCATCAAGATGTAAATATCAGTACAAACCCTGACTTGCTTCTGATGATAATAAATTTGAATTGAATGATGAAACCTTACATGAACTGAGCAGCTTCATATATGGGAAAAATAGAGGTCTAACATTCTGATAGTACAATTTTGTTAATGTTAGTTGATTAGGAATATGTATCTCTTGTGCATATGTAATCAGGATCAACCATGTCTCTTTTTTTTTTGCTCAATATGATATCACTTTAAATTATTTCTTATAAATAGTATTTTCAATTTTGAATCCAAATAAATCCAGATATTTAGTGGTGTTTGTATTGCTTGTCTTCCTTATGGACTTATATTTTCATTCATTCGGTGCCCTAAGACTGTTACTACCCACTCTTAGTATATTAAGGTGAGTTCTGATTCTAATAATCGCTTACCGTACTTTTTTCTTTGTTGATGGATAATTATTTGTTTCTTTTTTTTGTTTTATTATTATTATTGTAAACATTTTCTAACATAGATTTTCACGTCAAAATATAAAAAAATAAATAAATAAACTCATAATGTCCCAAGATCTAGAGTTGAATCACTAACCTTTTTTATGTACAGGTCTAAAGTATTATTACGAACGGATCAATCTTCATTTCCACAATCCAAGAACCCTTTGATATTTGGTATATGATGTAGATCTTTTCAAAATACTCTCAAAGTATATTTCTTGTATTTTATATCTTCTTTTTTTTTCTTTTCCTTCTCCCACGTTAGTTTATGAGAGAGTATTCTTATTTTCAATCCTTTTTGAAATTCAAAATAGAGGGAGAAGTTATTGGGGAGTTTATCTTAACTGCTTTCCTAGACATGAACTGCAAAACCGAATCAATTATGGTTTCTTGAGGACATGTTAAAGTAGCATCACTAAAATAAAGTCTCAAAAAATAGGTAAAAGTCATAAAAATATTTAATAAGGTTAAGCATAAACCTTTGACTCTCACACAATAAAGTATAGAGGGATTCTTCAAACTCATTACCCATAGGGTCACAAATGCACACATGATATGAAAACACGTGCTACGGTGCCTTTTCTATTTAATTAGAAGTGTATGTCTTATTTCAAAAATTAATGCATCGTATAGGCCTTAATCCAAGTATGTCACGACATTCAACTTGATTTTCTCTTCTTATAAGTCCTCAAAAAAATCACTCTTTCAAGAGAAAACCACACCTGGCTTCTAGACAAGTGTAATAGATTGTGAAAAATCTATTTCGATTATCAAAAAAATAAATATAAACGATAATCTCATCTTAGTTCTCTACTAAAGCGACTTATTTATGTTAACCAAAAAATTAATATTGTTTCATCTCTACATATCATATAAATATGAGAGGCGATTGCTCGTGTGACAGAGCCAATCTTCCAAACTTGCTTGACATACTTTTCAATTAAGACATAAGAACTTGCAAATACAAAATAAATTCAAATGTCACATAATTATGAGCATTACATCATATTCATTGTACATACAAATACAATTGCATTCTATGCAATCCAAGATAATTTATGTGTTACAAAAATACATCTTTAGGTATAGGATTTGTGAATGGATTAACCACCATTAAGTGCGTAGGTAAATACTTTAACGTTACTTCTCCCTTTTCAACAATGTCTCGAACAAAGTTGAATTTTGTATCAATATGTTTGGTTCTTCCATGATATTTATGATCTTTCGTGTAAGCGATAGCTAACTGACTATCACAATAAATTGTCATAGCTCCCACTACGTCACTTACGATCTCTAAATGTTGTAAAAATCTTCTTAACCAAACGCACTCTTGAACTGTAGAAGTACAAGATACACACTCTGTTTCCATTATGGACAGTGATAAACACGTTTGTTTCTTGCTTCTCCAAGAGACGACGCCATTATTCAGCAATAAAACATAATTAGAGGTGGACTTACGTTTATCTAAATCACTACCCCAATCAGCATTTGTGTATCCACTTAATAACAAGTCATTTCCTTAATAACAAAAGGAATAATCTACAATTCCTTTCATATATCTTAAAATCCTCTTTACAACTATCCAGTGACTCTTTTCTAGATTAGATTGATACCTGTTAACCAAGCCCACGGTATAGCAGATGTCAGGACGTGTACACATCATAGCATACATCAAACTCCCAACAGTGCTGGAATAAGGTACTTTTGACATCTCTTGTTTCTCTTTAACAGTTTTAGGGTACATTTCTAGACTTAAAATTTTACCTTTAGGCATAAGAGTATAATATGTTTGCAGTTATCCATTCTAAATCGTTCCCGAATCTTTTTAATATAAGATTCTTAAGACGACGCTAAAATCTCTTAGAACAATTTCTGTAGATCTTGACACTCACTATATAGTCTACTTCACCAATGTCCTTTATCTCAAAATTTGATGATAGTCAATTCTTGATATTCAAGACATACTCCATGTTGTTTCTGGCTAACAATATATCATCTACATACATAGATAAAATTACAAATCTATTATTGGACTTTTTCAAATAAACGCAATGGTCTTCGTCTAGCATCACAAAGTCGTTAGAGATCACAACTCTATGAAATTTCAAATACCATTTTCTTGAAGACTGCTTAAGGCCATAAATTGATTTATTCAATTTACAAACTTTGTTTTCTTAGCCTTTTGCTATGAAGCCTATAGATTGTTCCATGTAGATTTCTTTCTCAAGCTCTCTATTGAGTAAAGCAGTCTTTACATCCATTTGGTGTAATTCTAAATCTAAATTGACTACTATAGCCAACAATAGGCGAATAGAGGTAAATTTCACTACTGGCCAAAAGGTTTTCTCATAATCAATACCCTCTTGCTAGGTATAACCCTTTGCCACCAATCGTGCTTTGTACCTCTCAATCATTCTATCAGCCCTTTGTTTAACTTTGAGAACCCACATGTTCCCAATAGCTTTGCACCCAAGTGGAAGATTAACAAATTTCCAAACATTGTTGGATTCTATCGACTTCATTTCTTCCTCCATTGCTTTTATCCACTCTTCCTTTCTAGAACAAGACAAAGCCTCATTCAAATTTTTAGGCTCATTTACATCCTGTAGAGAAATGATGAAAGCGTGCCCTTCAATCTTGTAATAACGTTTGGGCACACCTTTCCTAACACTTTTCCGAATTGATAATTCGGTCAGATCGTTGGAACTTGAATCCTTCCCACTGGGATTATCTTGGGATTCAATTTCTCGGGGTTCTAATGACCCACCTGGCATAGCTCCATTATCTGAATTATCTAATTCAAATAAATGTTTTCCTTTCACTATGTCTTCTCTACTAGGAAAATCATTTTCTGAAAATGTTACATTTCGTGATTCAATTTCCGTCATAATACCATCATCGCACTCACCGATGAATACATAATTTTTTGACTGATCAGAATATCTAATAAAGATATATTTCTTTACTCGGGGACCAAACTTTCCAAACTTATTAGAAGGGTCATGAATATACGTTGTAGACTCGACCCCCAAGGTCTGACGTAGACCCGACCCCCAAGGTCTGAGACTAGTCAGACTTGGTTTTTTATCAGTCCAAAGTTCATATGATATTATAGGTACTGATTTTGAAGACACTCTATTCAAAATATAAGTCACAGTTAACAATGTATCTCCCCAAAAGAAAATGGACAAGTTAGTCGTGCCATCATAGATCTCGTCATATCCAGCAATGTTCTATTTCTCCTCTCAGTAACACCATTCTGTTGATATGTATGAGGAATAGTCAATTGTCTAATTATTCATTTTTCATTACATAGATCCTTGAACTAATCCAATATATATTCACGCCCTCGAACTGTCCTTAAGGTTTTAATCAATCGATCCATTTGATTCTCCTCTTCATTCATATAATGTCGAAAGCACTCAAGTGTTTCAGACTTGTGAGCAATCAAGTAGACATGACCAAACCGTATGAAATCATCTATAAAAGTAATGAAATATGATACTCCATGTCTAGCCTTCATATTTATCGGACCACCAATGTCAAAGTGAACTAATTGTAATGAAAATTCAGCCCTCGCGGCCTTTCCAAATGGTTTTCGAGTCATCTTCCCAGCAAGACAATATTCAAAAGTTAGTAAATCAACTTTAGTAAGCGAACCTAATAGTTCTGCTTTCATAAGTCAATTCATCCTATCCTGCCCAATGTGACAAAGTCTAGCACCATATTTTGTCATCTATATTAGCATCACTAGAAGAACAAATATTTAATGATATATAACGATCAATATAACAGTTAAACATTCGTTTATCACAATCCAAAGTTAGAAAGTCATCAAAGAGATATTCAGATCCATAGTACACACCATTGTAATAGATACAAACCATATTACTAGAAAAGTTCAAGTCATAACCTAGTCTAAGAAGAACAATAACAGAAAGTAAATTTCGTCGAATTTCCGGTGCAAAGAGAACATCGTGCAAGATTAGGGTTCGACCACTTTATAGTTGTAGTTTGCAAGTGCCAATCCCTTTAACCTCGATTTTCGTATTGTTCCCCACGTCTATCCACCTTGCACCAGAAGGAACTCAACGAAAATCTACAAATGCTTCCCGGTCTTTTGTCACATGGTCTGTTGTTTCTGAGTCTATAATCCATATATGATAAGATTCAGAAAGTAAAATAATACTAGAGACATATACAATACACATAGAAGCGTTATTAGGTGTTACCTTTTTCGGCTCAGGACATTCTCGAATGAAATGACAAAGAGATTTACAATTGTAGTACTTCATCTTGCTCTTGTCATTTTTCTTCCAAAATCGCATATGGTTGTTCTTGCGATTAGAGTTGTTCTTCTTAGCCTCCATCAGCATCATTCCCTTTCTTGCCTTTGTTCTTGCTCCTCTTGTACTTAAAGTCTGAAACTTTTTGGGAACTACACTCAGCTACAAAGGCATTAGAAATCGATCTCACGGCACAAAGCCGCTCATCCTCGAGTTCTACTTGGCAAGCAGTATCAGAGAAAATCTTGATGCTATTATTGTGAGTCAAATTCACTTTCAGGTGCTCCCACTGGTCTGGAAGGGATCGAATTAATGCCTGAACTTGCTGTTCATCAGAGAGAATGTGACCAACTATTTTCAATTCCCTTACCATGTTTGTGATGGGGCATAAATTAGTGTAATAATTATAGTTTATTTTGTTCTATTTTTGAATAAATATTACACTAATTATTGTGTTTTATAGTCATTGATATAATAGGAATGATGGAGGAAACTTTTGAAGAAAATGGAAGGAAAAGGAGTCAAAATTGGAAGTTTTGGAGATTTTCAAAATCATTGATTTATTCCTAATATTTAAGGATAAATTTTAGAAATTTAATTTTCAAAAACTTTTATCTTTTAGGAAATTTTCCTTCTTGAAAATAGGGTTACTACTTCTATAAATATAGGAGTATTTTTATTGTGAAAGAGAAGAAAAAGAGAGAGGAGCCCTAAAGGGGGCAGCCGCCCCTTCACCCTATTCCCAGCACCGCACATCCAGCAACCATGGGATTTTTATTGTAGTGTTCCTTCTAGATTTTTTCAACACATTCTTGTATTTTTTTTTCTTCTAGCAAACAGTACCCACGATTTGTCCTTTCTCCAACATTATTCAATTCCAATAGCATTTTTTGTCATTTCCTTTGTGAGTTCTCTTTTTCTATGTTTTCATTCTAATTTTATTTTCTAATTGAATGATAGTTGAAACTTTGATTTATGATATTGTAAGATCTAAATGCGTTTATTCTTTCAACAATCATAGGTATTTATTTAATTCTTGCGCATTATGAATTATGATTTTTTAGAGTTTATTAAATAGATGACCAATATTTAATAGATTTAAAATAATATACAACTAATTAAAACAATAAATCCGTAATTGTTTGTTAATTTTAATAAAGTGATAAATGACATTCGTATGATGAGAATGACATTCGTGTCATGGGATTAAATAATCTAATTTAAATGAACTTGTTATGTGTTTGTTAATTAGAATTGGGTCTCTCTAAATCTTAATGTTGTTAAGACTTTTAATCCTATGAGTTTCTCTAGAGTTGACTCTCAACTAGAGAAATAATTAACAAACTTCTCTTAATTATTGACGAAATAAGGAGAGATTTATCGTTGAGTGTTTGTTGACGACTATACCTATTTTATTTATGAATGTTGAAATTTTTAAATAAATTGATGATTAATCATATGAAATTAAAGTGGAAATAATTCCTTTGACTAGAAAAAGTTATTTTCCATTAGTTTTTTTTTTGAGTTCTTTATTTTTTTAATTTTAATTATGTTAGTTAATTTTCTAACCCGCATATTTTTATTTTATTTTATTTTCCTTAAAAGAAGTAAATCCACCGTTCCCTGTGGAGATGATCCTATTCACTCTATACTATTATTTTGTGAAGTAGATATTTTATTTTTAGTGATTTGATGACCCACCACTTTTACATGGTCCTCAGATGTTGTTTGATGCTTTCATCAGCTTTCTTTTTGTACGTGTTAAATTTAATCAATTGCCTCAAATGGGTCTTGCATATATAATTTTGCATACTATTTTTTGTGTTTATTTAAATATAATTACATACTAGTACCTCCATACTTCTTTCTGAGATATACCCATATATCATGAGCAGTAGAGTATTGCTCATATTCGTGTATGAGATCATCAACTATGGAACTAACCAGGAAACCACGTGCAGTAGAATTTTTCTTCTTCCACGGCTGGTAAGCTTCTTTATCTCTCCTCTGCTGAGTAGAATTTTCAATTCCAAAGTCTTGCATGATATGGTTGATGCCCTCTAAGGCATCTTGCTCTTCCAACACATACCATATCTTATGGCACCTAATATCATAATTGTCGCCATTAAATTTTTCACCCTTATTTAGATCTGCTATTATAGATTTTAATGCCATGGTCTGGGTTTTCAAGGCAAGGTAATTCTAAGTATTCATGCTCATATATTGTATACAATTTTGTACTTAAAATCAAAATTTATGATAAACGAACACAAGGTATAGAATCAAAAAATCACTAAGTTCCCAATTATCATCCATTATCCAAATGTTTGATTACCATAAATTTGATTTCAAAGTAACAAAATTTCATAAATTTTAGGTGAGAATTACTTAAATTCTACTAACCTAAAATCTTCCACTAATATCATGCGAAATTAGAATAAATTTTTCTCACATGCTTGCATAAACACATAGATATGCATAAGTTTTAGAATGTCAAAGGTAATTTACATTCTAAATATGTACAAAGAGAGAAAAGATTACATCACATGTCCATAGTTTTCCTACTTAACATGTCATAGTACATAACTATGCAACATAGAAAAAGGAAAAAAGATACAATCATTTTTCCTTTTTTTTTTCTTTCTTATCTTCCATATATATGTGAGTCACCATTTTGACCATCCCAACTAAAAGCCAATCTCTCGGAGCAAATCTCCTAACAGTTTGTGGTATATAGCCATTAATTCTTAAAGACAATAATTTCTTCATTTTAATCTCTACTCCTTAGCTCTCCACATTTTAAACAATTTTAGTCTGAAATTCTTGAGATTGATCCGTTTGTTCTCTCATATTATTTTATCAGTCATTCTAGCCAAATTGTTTGGGAGAGAATTCCTTATAATCTTAATCTCGATTTCATCGCCTCTAAACTAGTGACCCAAATGCCAAAGTTCATTGCGTTTTCGACTCATAACCCTCAAATGTTTGTTACAAAGTGTGCATTTGTTTCATTTTATAATCCATCATTAAATTTAACTTTGCCAAACGCTCTGAAATCCTCTCGTATCTATCTCTCCCTTGGAGAATGACAAAAGTGCGTTTGATCTTCACTATATTCTAAAAATAGGATAAACATCAAATTGGTCACGAAACTAATCACAAAAATTTTAAAACACCATCCATAATGATTATACTCAATATTCAAATAATTTTTGTCGAAAAAATGAATTTTTCATACATAAATCAATGAATATAAAATCAAATAGGTATTGTAAAATTTAATTTAAGTAACCAACAATTACTAAATAATTTTCCAAGCATATGAGAAATTTTCAAAAAAAAAATTCAACTGGTAACTGATTTTTTTGCAATTTTCAAATATTTTACTTATTTAAAATAAATAAAAAATATTTTTCATCTTTCAAAAATTAATTTAAAATCACAGAAAATTTTGACTGAAAATTTAAAACATTTCAGAAAAATTTCCTACTAGGGAGGACGACTCACGCACCCTCAAGTGCCACTTGAAGTGGCGGGCTGTTGGGCCACTCGCCCGCGTGCCTATGGCGGCGCGTGACCTGCACGTGCCGCCTTCCCAACAGAATCCGACAATCAAATTTTGGCAACCCCTCATTTTTGGTGTTTCTGATTCTAATAGTGACCTTATTTTTCGGATCAGAGGTCTAGAACTTGGTGTTTGGACATCACCAGTCGCGGTTCGAGAGTGGGATTGAAGAAATTCGTTGTTCATCTGCTACCTCTAAACTGTTTTTTCCTACACTTCAAACCAGATTTTCAAAAGCTATTTTTCCCTCATTTCTAAACCATTTTTCACATTTTTTATGTGGTTGAAAAGGGTTTTTAACAAGAAATTAAATCATCTAATTATTTCTTCACGAAACACATTATTCAAGGAGATATAAGCATGTTTTCTCTCGGCTAGGGTTCATTTTTCTCCAAAAATACAAGACTTGCATATATGATATTTTGCAGATTAAATTTTGATATCATGGACATTTCACATTCAAAATTTTGGAGCAGTTTGTCACCCACATTCGAAGTTACCATTTACAAAATTTTTCAAGAAAAATTACACTCATATGGTTATGCTTTCTGGTCACCCATATGCACGATTTGCATCAAAAGAAAATTAGGAAACACCCTAAACATGCTCTGATACCATTATAAATATTTTCTAGCATAGATTTTTATGCCAAAATATATAAAAAATAAAAAATAAACTCATGATATCCCAAAATCTAGAGTTGAATCATTAACCCCTTTGATGTACATATCTAAAGTATTGTCACGAACGGATTAATCTTCGTTTTCACAATCCAAGAATCATTTGATGTTTGGTATATGATGTAGATCTTTTCAAAATACTCTCAAAGTATATTTCTTGTATTTTGTGCCTTCCTTTTTTTTTTTTCTTCTCCTTCTCCCATGTTAATTTATGAGAGAGTATTCTTATTTTCAATCCTTTTTGAAATTCAAAATAGAGAGAGAGGTTATTTGAGAGTTGGAGTTGATTTTCACTTGAAAATCACTCCATCCCTTCTCTCTTTTATTAATCTATTTCTTTTGAATTTCAAAAGAAAACTTGGGTAAGGATCAAACCCCCATGGATGACCCAGGCACCCAATTCTTACAATTATTATTATTATTATTATTTTATTGATCAAAGCCTTCTGCACTTTCTAGGAAGCAACTGACACTACTAGAAAACCGAGTTTCAGCGATGGAAATTAGCAACGGATTATTATCCGACAATAATTAGCAGTAATTAGCGATAGAGTTACGAAAGATTAGCGACGGAATTAATTACAGAAAAATCCGTCGCAAAAAATTATGTAATTATTCCGTAGGTAAAAATAACGCGAAATTACCGCTCGTGAATTAGCGAAAGAATTAACGACGAAAAATCCGTCGGAAATAATTCCATCGCTAATCCAATGCTAATTCCAAAGGATTAGCGACGAAATTAATTCCGTCGCTAAATCTTACCATCAGTATTTTTTTTATTTTTTTAAAATTAGGTTATTGTATTTTTATTAAATATAATTTTATATTTTTATTAAATGTAATTGTGTGTTTTATTAAATATAATTTTGTATTTTTATTAAATATAATTTATTATTTTTATTAAATACAATTTTGTATTTTTATTAAATACAATTTTTTGTTTTTATTAAATATAATTTTGTGTTTTTATTAAATATTATTTTTTGTTTTTATTAAATATAATTTTTTGTTTTTATTTAATATAATTTTATATTTTTATTAAATATAATTTTTTGTTTTTATTAAATATAATATTTTGTTTTTATTAAATAGTATTTTGTGTTTTTATTAAATATAATTTTTTATTAAATATAATTTTGTATTTTTATTAAATATAATTCTGTATTTTTATTAAATATAATTTTGCGTCTTTATTAAATATAATTTTATGTTTTTTTAAATATAATTTAATGTTTTTATTAAATAAAATTTTATATTTTTTTAAATTAGAGTATTGTATTTTTAATATTAAGAGTTAGAAATAAAGTATAGAAATAGAAAAAAAAATAAATTAATAACACAAAAGTGATAGTTGCATGGTGGTTAAGACTATCAATATCTCTCTCTCACACACAAATTCGAACATGGTTGTGAGCATTTTTACAACAAATTAAAATGGGTGGACAGGCGGGCCGCGCTCGGGACAAGTGCATGTGAGGGTGGGCGGATCAGGTCGGGCAGCTAGGTCAGTCTCTCGGGCACATACACTTGGGCTCTTACTCACTTCAGCGACGGAAATATTTCTGTCGCTAATCCGGAATAATTAGAAAAAATGAAAAATTAAATTATCAACGGATTATTAGCGACGGAAATATTTTCGTAACTAATTAGCGACGGATTTTCTTAACGACGGAAAATTTCTATCGCTAAATTAGCGAGATGACTTTCAACGACTGAATTTTTCATCGCTAATTTTCCGTCGCTAATACTTTTAGCTACGGAAATTTGAGTATCAGCGACAGATATTTCTGTCATTGATACCCATTTTTTTTGTAGTGTGAGGTCGGTTGAAAAGCTAGAGAGTTGAAGAAAGTAGTTGATGCACTTCAACAGGAGGAAAGAAGTGGTTCTAAGGGAAGAAAAGGGTGTAAAAATGTGAAGGTAGTAGAGAAGGTGAATATGGTCTGGCCCTTTAAAAGGAATTGTATTTTACTTTGGTTCATCTCTTGGTTTATAACATCAAATCAACTCTTCCTATGTATTCATGACTTCATCTGAGGAAAAATTGATCATCAAAATTATACGACACAGCCAGCCATCTTAAAAACATGCTTTGGCTTATGAGGCCTTCATTTGGGAAGCCTGGTGGTTTTTTTATTTACTGTTTTTCCACTTTCTTTTAGGAAATACATGCATATCAACTTATAAGGAACCATTAGATATCATTGTTGTGGCACCTTCCCTGTTTCAACTATGTTAAATGGTCTTTAATCGCAGTTGATGATTCTTTTGAAAGCGTATTCAATGTACATGTTTTCTTTTGGGCCCAATTCTACTGCATTGTCTCACCCCATGGCACTTTAGGAAAGCACATTTCATTGGACTGTGACAAGTGAAGATGTTATTTTGGATTTTGGCAATAGTACTTTAAATAGCTTGTGAAATTAAGTTTAAGCAATACAGAACAAATGCATCTTTGGTCCTGCATTTTGTGTTCGTAACTTGGTCTTAAACTCAGGTGGTTGTCCTGTAACTTGGTAGACATTGCTTTTGCCTTTTAACTTAAAAGTGAGGTGGTAACTCTAGATTGTGGAAGGTTGCAAATGTAGAGATTGTTCAGCTTTTGCTACTCTTCATGATGTCAATGTTGGTTTACCAAATGCCAGTATACTGTATAGGTGAAATTAGGATATTTTACTTATGAAACTGTTGTATGTTTCTGCTAATAATTGTGGAAATAAAACATAACATTGTTTTTAATTTGGTACTGAAATCTGATTGAGCAGTTTTTTGGTGATGGTATTATATAAAATCTAAATTTTCCACCTCTGCTGTTACCCTCATGCTTGTTGATTACAAAACTGTCTATTCAGGCATTTTCAACAGTGGGAACACTAGATTATATCGCTCGAGAAGTATTACTGAAGAAGGGATATGGGATGGAATGCGACTGGTCATTTTCTTTTTTTTCTAAAAGTCTATTTCAACTAAAGTCTAAATATATTGTGGCCATATGGCCACCATTGCATATACGTGACTCTAGTCTTC